>DWHP01009345.1:0-10235 GCA_018247895.1 Parnassius honrathi | reverse complement strand
TATCAAAAATACAGTGGGGAAATTATAATAAACCGAATAAAAATACTTAAGACTTGGCCTAAAGGTCTAGATACCAGACCATAAACTCCAAAAAAAAATTCACTGCCCGTCGTTATAGTAGTAGAATAATATATTGTATAATATTAGTGTCAAACATATAGAACCGTAGTAGCTGAGGCATCAATAGCTCTCTGTAAATGTCATAGTACGCGAGTGAGCTTAGTTCAGCCCCGTCGGTACCAATAAAACTTTCAATTAGTTTTAAGCACATTTTAGTCAGTGAACGAAATCACCGTAAGGAAACTTGCATGCTTAATGCACTGAGACAGCACGTCATACATTCTTTCAGGAATGAGAGTCAGCCTACACCTCACTGGGTTTATAATGTACATGTATCGGCTGTTACTTATTTTTTACATTGTCAAATATATAAATTGTCTTTTTCACGATGACCATACTACTATATGTACACAACTCGATATTAATTATCAGGAAAATTTTAAGGACGTATAGTTTATAATTTTTATTATTATATTGTGCATTGATAATATTATGTTGAAATTTTGAAAAGAGCCATAAGAGGGTTTACGAGATAAAACGTCACGTATTTGATCAATTGAAATGTTATTCACGAGGATTCAGAAGGTACGTGGTCAAAATGGGGCCGATAATAAATCACGTCGCGTAGCCTTAACTAGGTGCTCAGTCATCCAAATCTTAATAAGGCCTTTGCATACAACGTCATACTAGGACGGACTAGTAAGGAAGGGTCTCGCACTAGTTTTGTCTAATTTCAATAGCACTTGAGAAGAATGTGTGGATCGTGCTACTATTCTTGAGGTCACAATTACCTATACCTATTTAAAAACATTTTCATGTCAATAATGAGCCACTCTACTCGATTGTTGAAGTAACTCATTAGGTGCGACCAATTAAGGCTTAACCGATGGGAATAGAGCTAAACTTTATTTCATGTAAAAAGCATATCTACTTATGAAGAAAGGACATTTTATATGATGGTGCATATAATATTGTGATGATATTTTACATGATAATTTAAAAGATAAGAATGCGAGGACTTAATAAGATCCCTTGGTAATTTTTGACTTAAGCGTATATTTTATGAAATTAAATTGTTGGGAATAAAATAGTTTATTTCCAAATTTCTTGTCGCTTCTTTTCACAAGGCCTCCCGCAGTAGGAACTAATTGAGGCGGTGTCGTTGCTTTCTTTGCTTTCTGTAACTTTTATTATGTTTTTGACTTTCTGTTCAACTTCAGTAATTTTGAAAATATCTATAGCAATATTTTTAGTAAGACATACAGGTGATTTAGGACCGTGCTTTGTGGCAGTTCTTGGTGGAGACCTATGCTCAGCAGTGGACTTGTAAAGGGTTGTAATAATGGCGAATCGTTTTTAATGTTAATTAGACTATTTACGTTTTCTTCGCATTTGACAAAATATGAATAATAACAAACAAATATAGAGAAATGTTTGGCTTAAAAAAATAACTAATAGCTAATAACGCCCGTCACTTTGAAAAGAAACATTTAATTGTTTGTTAAAAATTACCCAATATAAAACATATAATGCCATATATTGGTGGCGTAATGGAAACCACTACCTCATATCATTCAATTGGTGTTGCAAGTGGAGACAGAACAGATGTAATTTAAACAGGAGATGGACAGCAATACAGTTTTTATAGTTTTTATACTGACTTATACTGAAAATAATTAGAAAAACTGTAGTTGCGACCGCCTGCAAATAACAGAGACTAATTGCCTTGCCTCCTCAAACATTATATGATGCGTTTAAGCCTTTAAATGTATATAAATATTTTTCAGTTCAGAAAGCAACAGTACGTGAGTGTGTGAGTGTATGGGTACTTTGTTCCAAAAATAGTAGACAGTGCTAACCCAGACGTACCCTTAGGCAGAATAGAAATAAAGCTTTTACAAAAAACTTTTTACTTCATCAATTTTAAATGATCATCCACTGAATAAAATTAAAACCTAGCATATTTTATATTATTTGTACCGTAAAAATAGTTGTCGTCGATTTTAAATGATCATACACCGAATAAAATCAAAGCCTAACATACTTTATATTATTTGTACTATAAAAATGGTTGTTATAGTAATACATAAAATACACAACGTCATAACCCTGTATTGGAGGTGTAGGAATATCCACTACCCCATATCATCCCGTGGGTGTCGTGAGAGGTGACCGAGATAAACAAATCTAGAGATGGGCAGAAGTGTCTTCCTCATAACGACTAAAAATAAAAAATAAACTGTGGTTGCCAACGCACATGCCATGGGTGTCCACTATGAAAAATATCCCCTCTATGAGGCAATGTATAGAAGATATATATAGAGAGATAAAGAGCAATTTTCAGCCCGTAACGGTAATAGACGGTAGTTACAAACTAATAAAAATAAACATGAAAAGGAGAGATGACAAGGAGAGGTGACAAAGATGAAAAGGAGAGAAAGAAGATAGATATGCTAATATACATAAAGATAAAGAACCGTCTGCCTGATATCGACGGAGCAACATTATCGGTGCGTGAACTCATTTATTTCACCGTGCAACAAAAATTGACATAAAACCTAGGTTAAATCCCGCAAAGCCCTTTTGTGCGTCTAGTTGTGAAACGCCTCGATTCGCCTTCGATTTATTTGTAATGAAACAATATCTATATAATCTCGGGTCAAAGTTTAAAATGTATTATTTACAGAAATGTTAAAATAGAAAAATATGGAAATATACATATATACAATACAAGAGTGAGGAATTAATTGAATTTACTGTAAGCGCCTCTTAGGACATAAACGGGAATCAAAAGAGTGATTGTGGTTTTTCTAACATAGGCACCTCAAAATCGTTGTCATTATCAACGATATTAGCCTTGCTATTGTTGTTCCTTGATGAAACTCCATAATCATGCGGATATGTAGCATATGTACATGTTTTTTTATAGAATAATTGTGACAATCGAGTATACAGTCTAGCTATATTGTAAGTGGATGCCGAAGCCCATATTCGCCTTCACTTCAGCGTCACCTGAGCACTCGGATAGATTGTCTTGTTACCGGTAAATAAATTCTACAATTCTCCACACTCACCAGGAATAAAGCAGAATTAAGCTGCAATTACACGCTGCCCTCAGCCTACCTATGCAAGTTGCAATCATTATAAAGCTGCAGTGTGGCTCTATCACGAAAAAAATCTTCACTGTTATACTTTATTTAAAAAATAAAATCAGCCGGTTTCGCATTACGTCACCAGTACAGAACGAGTATATTATTTGCAAGATCAGTAATATACCTGCAAAAATACTTTGAGAAACTTTATAAAAAAAATTGTTAATATAGAAAAAAACACTTAAGTTATATTAATACATTTTTCACAAGATTTTGGGATTATGACACGGTCAAATATTTTGCGGTATTTGGTGTGAGCGCGCGAAGACCTATCAATAATCTAAGTCGACATTGTTCCCGACGATATAGGTCAGTGACCTTCGTCAAGTAACAAAATGGGTAGGCATAAAAATAAATAAAGCTGGGACCATAAATGCAAGAATAAAGCAACCTTGTGTCTACGCATTTAAATACTTTTCTCCTTTCGATATTGTTATTGTAATGCTATCGCGAGTGTTCTAGTACGTACCGGTTGAAAGAATAAAATGACCTGTACAAATATATCCGAGCGTGGGCCGGCGATCAGGGAATTACCTATTTCGGAAACGAAATAAATAATTGTGGAGCTCCTTCTCCTTCCATACGATCTGCCGATCGAAAATGCTCTGTACTGCCGGGTCTTGCCGTTGCTCGTTGGCCAAAGATGGAGGAGTAAGCCCTTTATCACAAGAAATGACACCTCTGTAGAATGGATCATCCGATCTCGTAGAGAAAAGACGTTAAGTATTTAGAAACTTTAAAACGTTAAACGTTACGTTAGCATTACGTATTAATAAAGCAATGCATGGTAAGCGCACTTAAAACGACACGCCCACCATATTTCTGCGGCAAGTACGGCCTCATAATCGAAGATCTCAGGCGATGCATCCTATGGGACGTCATAGTAGTGCGTACCTTTCTATCCAGGGCGTTAAGTTCAGTCTGAGTCCACCCGAGTATGCCAAATGTATAGATAAGGACAGGCATAACCCAACCGTTATATGCGTGTGTCTTATCCACACTAGACAAAAAGCTGGTAAGCACTTTGGTCAAGCGTGCATAAAACACGTCGCAAACTCAATGTTTCAAACCAGCCTCATCGATAACGATGTTCTGTGACACACCCAGATATCGGTACGTTTCAGTCTCGGAAAGGGTTTTTAAGTTGACGGACATAGATAAATCTATGCTCCAAAGTTAGCAACCCTTCCCCTTTCAACATGAAGGACCGCACACTTATCCGTTCCCAGCTCCGTTCCAAAGGAATAACTAAATTCACAAGTGATGTAAGCAATTCCATAAGATGGGAGCGACTGGAAGCGAATAACTTGAGGTCATCCACATAGAAAAGGTAGGTCACCTTTGTCCCTCCTTTCCGTAGCTGAAGTCCCCTCCCGGATCCCTCCTGTAATGTACTGAGAGGTTTCAAAGAGAGACAGAACCAGATTGGACTCAGACAATCTCCCTGGATGATACCCGTTCTTATCCTATCTATCCCTATCCTATCCTATTATGTGGTTCTCCGCCGCCATCATCCTTTCGCCCAGATGACAAAGGATCGTACTCCACTGCCCCATACACTGCCCGAGGAATTCTCTAGTTGTACAGTCTATCTCGTACAGCTCGAGGACCCTCTTTAGCCATGTATGGGGCACCGAGTCGAACGCCTTTCTGTAGTCTATCCAGGCGGCGGAGAAGTTCCGACGGTTGCGTTTCACCGCTTTGCCAATGACCGCGTCAATGAGGACTGGTTCCTTGATTCCACGACCACCGCCCCGACATCCATTTTGAGCGCGTGACATGACCTGATTTAGCTCCAGGTGACAAGTGGTTCTCGCGCTCAAAATGGATGTCAGTGTCTTATATATGGTGGGCAGACACGTGATGCGGCGGTATTTGCTCGGGTCTGTGGTGTCCTGACCTTTAGGAACCAAGTGAGTGATTCCAGTATTGAAGAGGCTCGGGAGCGACTTCTGTTTTCTTCGATTTTCAAGAGGCATGCTGCGCGTTTCCAAAATCGCCTCTTCCAATATGCTCCTCATTTCCTCTAGTTCGTGGGAGACTATTTCATCCTCGTCCGAATCAACTACAACTGGAAGATCCATGGCGGCTTCCACGTGTGGATGCTGGTCTGTCGCTTGAGCAGCCGCATCCCCAGCCATAGCCGATTCATTCGATGAGGAAATACCCTCAGATTGTAGAAGTTCGTCGTTCGATTTTCGAGCGCATGATGTACCAAATTCAGTTTGTCAGATTTTGTTCCGTGATAGGAATATACGGCTCCAGCTCAGCAAAAAGCAATGCATCCGAGCCCTATATGCTCAGTTCACATATATTCACTCAGTTTCTTCCCTTTTCACCCTAAAGTACGCTCGCAATACGCTTTTGTTCATAGTTTTTGTCCAACGCATGCGACTTCTCCACCAGCGGCGGGTGCCGCTTGCTGAGTACGAGAAGACCCAGCCGACACCAAGCCTTCTGGTAGGGATAATAGATTTGTGGGGCTGCTAGGTGATCGTGCAGCTCCACGCACTCAACTGGCGGCTCACATTATGGCGCGTCCAGCGCCAGCTTCAGACGCGCCATGGCGACTCGCAAGCAGTGGCCCTATGCGCGTTCCTCCTTGTGCCATCATTTATTTTATGGGCGCCAATTAACGGGAGACGCCCAAGTCCGGCACCGTTTCGACGTTCAGTTATTGTTTGCGCCCGATTGAGCGGGGAACCGGTGATAGCGGGCGCCCAGGGGGAGAAATTCTTGTCGCGATAGGGGCTGCGCCTCTGAGTTAGTTGTTTTAAAGCTGCGCACGGCAGCGCCGCGTCTAGAACAAATTGAACAAATTGAGCTTGCGAACCTCGAGTTAAAACGAAAGCGTTATAAGCGCTTGACGGTCGCCATTGTTTTAGTTTAGTCGTTAATATATGTTATAACGAGACCTTTATTTAATATTGAGTGATCGGTTTAACTTCGCTTGTTACCAATTTGTGTCGAGGAATTGTATACGCGGCCTTTTAATATCGAACTAAATAATTTGAACTGTAACTGGCATTGAGGTGTAACTTACGTGGCATTCTATTATTTGATTCGCTTATTTGATTGAACTCTAAACCTTGACTATATAGCAACTTAGACTGTAGTTTTGTGCTAAGTGAATTGAGACTGGAGTTCGGCGTTCCTTGAAGCAGCGCTTTTGGATCGGCAGTCCTGGATCGGCGGGACGGTCAGGTTACACCTTGTACACACCACTATACACTACTTACGTGCACATCACTTTCCACCTGACAGGTACCCCGTGGTCAACCCTACTCCGGAACTAGGTAAGTTCTGTTTACTTGCTAGCCACTATATAATAATTTTCCATAAGCCATTGGGCTCGTCCCTTAGTTGCTCGTCGAGCTGGTTATTCATGGGCCCTAACCGGGTCGACCCCTGTCTGGCCAACTCTGGGCCGTAACAAGTACTATTTTTTTACGAACTCAGCGGTAAAGAACATGTAAAAGAAACTACCTTTACCTGAGTTGGGGCAACGCGACGGCATCTTTCTTGCTCCAAAATCATTCTAGGAAAAGAAAGAAAACCTGTGAAAGAACCAAACCGATAGATATATAGGCATAATGTACCTTTATCCTTACTATCATATCATCTTTTTCTGGGGGCACGGCGGTGCCCCTGCTAAGTCGAGTAACAAAGCGGCACGGCCGTGCTATACTTTTCTCGAAGCAAATCAGGCCATTTTCGACCCCCTATAACATCGTAGTGGATAAAACTAGAAGCCTGTATTTTCAGTAACCTAGTAGACATTGTATAAACATGGTATATTTTGTTCATGGTTTTGTTTGTATGGTATATTTTAAATTTCATTTTGAGTGATCATCACAACACAGTGTATCTCAAAAGTAATACATATTACATTAAATTAGATTGTTTCGTGCGATTGCCAAGTCAATCTATTTATTTAAAACATAAAAGGTTTTTAACACGTTTATCGTCATTATAAGATGTTGTTAGGTTAGCTAATTACGTAATAACTAAAAACAGAAGGACCCTTAAGTAGGGACTAAATAAATTAACCGACTTGGTATTACATAGATCTCACTACTTTTTACGGTGGAAGAACTGAGTTACAAGACTTGGGTTTTTTTACAAGTTATGTTTTCGATGGCATAACCTTTTACAAGCCCACAGCTGGCATTGGCCTTCTTCAAGGAATGCCACAAAGATCCTTTAGCATGTATAATTCCTTTTCGTCTATAGTCGGTGTTTGGACCTATGTGGCCAGCCATTACAAATACAGCTTACATTAGGCTATGTTGTGGCTATGACATCGTGATGTATTAACAATAAAAATGTTTCATCAAAAATAATATAAAAAGGATTTTAACAAACCTATTGAACTTAAGGAAACAATTACATCCGTAATATAATAAAATAAATTGCACTATTCCAAAATTCGATATCTGTCAAATGCATGTGACGTTGGAGGATTGAAAATCGGAGCTCCATTTATATCGGCGAGTAATAGCCAACATGACCCGGAAATACTGACAGTGATTAATTGGTCCTCACACACGAACTCCGTTATAATAATATACAGGTCCGTATTCACATTATACCACGCTTAAAAATATACACAAGTTAGGTGTAGAGCTACCTGACTTGAATAAAACTTTTGCTGCAGTTACATCTGAAATTTGTTATATTAGTATAGTATATTACGCGCGTGTAAATTCAAAAAATCTACCGAATCCATAATAATCTTTTTGCTTTTACTACTGAGAATGTGAGAACTGGATGCTCTGGCCTATAGACGTTTATTCTCAATTAATTCTTTTTTTATTTAATTTATTTTTATTCCGTGTCTTGTCTTGTGAAGTATTTTGTTCTTTGTCACTCGGATATGTTAGTATTTATGGAATATAAAAGAGTAAGCAGAATGTTTTCAATAAAATGTTAGTTTTTGTTCAAGCCTTAAAAGTTGTATCAATTATTTATATTTAAAAATAAGGCTAGGTCTCCGTCTTGAGAATTTGCCTTTATATATTTTAGAAAGCATTTTTAGTATATACTTGAATGTTGATCCACTATATCTAACAGAGACAGTAAGTGGCTGGACTAACTTTCTGCTTGTCCGTCTGTGTAAGTACCGTCCTCTTATCTATTCCTACCGCTGAACAGCAACGTACATTGCTGTGTTCTGGTCTGAAGTGTACAGAGAGCAGTCCAGTCTGAAGTGTATCCTTTGTTGGAAGTTAACTACATGTGTCCATAGGCTGCAGTAGCTACCTACTGTCAGGTACACTGTACGTTCGTTCTTCACTTTTATAAAAAAAAAACAATACCTATAGAAACAGTCAAATTTTAGTCTTTCTATTCCTGATGTGTTTAAATGATGTGAGCTAACCACCATCAAGGGTATTTAAATCAACAGATCAATAATAGTAAAGCACGTTTGGCGATTGATGTCTCCATGCAAACATTTTGAACAAAGATTAAATTTGAACAGAGCTGCGAGAAAGTGAAGCTGCCTTTTATGCATGGCTTAAAATAGCTTACATTGACCTTCGGATCGAATAAATGCTGTGTGTGCAGCATGACAACGTTATCCCACATGCACAAGAAAAACACCTCTGTGTTAAACCTAAATGTATGCAGAACGCGCCGCTATGCCGCGCGCCCATCCAAACACTCTACTTAGGCTTTAGATTTGGAACAAATATCGTACGATTCCAACATGGTGGTCAAAAGTTTCGGCGGAAATTTGATCACACGCTAATTGTTGCTCCTTTTTATCGTTATAATGGCTTGAAGTAAAGTTTAATACGTAAAAGTGATGCGATTTGGGTATTAAATGTCTGTGTATGTAAACCATTAGTAAAGCAGCTTCAACCATGATGACAAATTTTAGAGAGTTTTGCCTTTCAAACGGTAAGGCGTAGGAGACTGCTGTGGAAAACTAAATATGTTGTACTTAATGTAGCCCGAAACTATAATACTTTATGACAGACCTAGCAAATTTATTTTCGAAAATCAGTTTTTTTGTTTATTTAAAAATGTTATCATTTACATGTGAAAAAATGAATGTTCCAATTTTAAATTTCCCTCCAAATTTTTACAAGCTAAATTGAAAGAAACGAAAATCGAAAAGGTTTTCGCGCGGTAACTTTAACGATTACCAATTTTATCTAAAAACGGACGAATTTTTCGATAAACTTGAAATAAAATTGATGGTTAATGGCTATTAAAGTAACCTCGTGCCGCTTGTATAACTTTTAGCACTAACTTTGAGAGACGAAGGAAGAAATATTCACACATAGACGACTGATATAAAGGTAGAACTTTTGTACGGATAAAAACGTGCCAAGCAGTGAAACTTCATTTGAAGTTAATTGGCGATTTATATAAAAAGAGGTTCACTAATTGCAAACCAAACACGAACGCAATTTTGCGGGCTACTCTTCTAACATGAGTCAGCGCACAAAATGAGTGACTTTTGGGCAGCACACCCAATAAGCTGTTGAGTTACTCTCCTTGCGGTCCCAATTTGGCATCGTGTGACTTTATTTTACTCCCTAAAATAAAATATCAGCTGAAAGGGATGCAGTTTTCGTCATCGGAAGCCCATCGTTTTCATAGCAGCGATTGAGTAGGCCGTAAAAGAGGGTAATGAAGCCGACTTAAAGAAAATATTTCAAAAGTTGGTTGAAACTTTGTAGCAACCCTGGTGAAGATTTCTTTGTAAAGTTTTAATATCAAAAACTTTAACAGTAGACGAAACATAGATCGATCATAGAACACTGACAGAAAATTATTAAATTATGATATATACCAATGTTTGGTTTTTTACAGAATAAGGGTGACAAATAAGCGCATAATGCACCTGACGGTAAGTGGATTCTACAGCCCGAAGACATTTACGTCTATCCTCGAATAAGAATCAAACTTTATGCGAAGTCATCTGAGGACCAATTTTTTTTTTATAGGACAGGGTGACAAACGAGCACATAGTCCACCTGATGGTAAGTGGTTGCTGTGGCCCATAGGCAT
>DWHP01009344.1:0-10235 GCA_018247895.1 Parnassius honrathi | reverse complement strand
GAACAGGATTATACTCCTAGCGCAAGCACAGGTGCAGTCTCATAGTCCGATAGGACGATAATTCGAGACGATTCGACCGGAGAGTAATCAGACTCAGGCCCAACGGCTTTACGTGCTTTCCGAGGCACAGAAGTGAAACAGAACTCCTTGATAGAAAAACCTAACAACTGATCTTGACGCGATCCGGGATTCGAATCCGAAATTTTAAGATTAGTAATCACGGTTATAACCACTCAAACGAGGCAATCTACTTTACCATTAACCTCGTGGTGGCAGAAAATCGATCGCCTCATCTCGTTAACTTGTTTTGTTATAACGAAGTCTTAATTTAGACTATAGTCTAAGAGTTTGACTATTTAACCACTAAGTTGCGGAATTCTGGAATCGTCGAATATCAGCCGAATCAAATATTTGTGTATAACAATTTCATTCTATCTGACATACGAGCACACTCCACACTTCTTGATCAGGAATCAAAATGCAGATGCGTTGTCACCCTTAAGGGCTAAAGTAGAATACTTCGGTTCTCGTAAAGAGTTTCTCCGGTTGTCTACATTCACCATTCGAAACACAGCAGCATTAAGCTGCTATTTATCTACACATACATATAAATAAAATTGAATCGTCTGTTTGTGCCATTGAAATAACATGTTTCTATAATTCTACCATTACTTCAGGGGCTACCGGTATACTATTAAGACATAGCCATTTAAAATTTTTGAAGAAAACTTCTTTAGAACTTTTCTGATTAGATATAGCGACATTAAAAAGAAACAACATATACATCTATAGGTTTTAGCTTGCGAGAGAACGAAATAGAATACAGTATTTCCTATTATCTTGAATTCTAAGGGTTTCACATCTATCGCATGTGAACTGCAAACGTATTTTCCGTCTGCCTGTATGTCTGTTTGTTCGACCTGATCTTCAGAATCGCTGAACCAATTCTAGTTAGACTTTACGAATAGACAAAGAGCAAGGCCAGAATTGATCAAAGCTTCTTATCCGAAAACTTAGACATTTAAAAAAATCTTCAATTACGTTAAATCTAAGTATACTATCCTACCCAGGCGAAGCCAAGGCGTGTCGCAAGTCTTTACTAATCGTTTCTTCCACTCATGTCATGTTCTAGACGAATATAATTTTTTTAATAATTTTTATACTGGGTAGAGCCGCGCTGCAGCTATATTATGGTTGTAGCACGAATGGGTCGGCTCGACCGAGGAAGGATCATGCTCTCATAGAATACCAGCGTAAAATAGCAACTTAATATTGCTGTGTTTCATATGGCGAGTATAGAAATCCAAACATCCTGTTTTACTGGAAACAAGGCATTCCATTGTAGTCCTCAGGGGTGACAACGCATCTGCATTTTGATTGTTAATCGAGGATAAATGTAGATGTCTATGCATCCACTTACCATCAGTTGGACTGTGTGCTCGTTTGTCACCCTCATTCTATTTAAAAAAAATATTCTTACAATAAGTTGAGCATGATTTTGACTTGATTTTTGCTTCACTCAAAATGAGAGCTCCGTCTTTCTTTATAAGTTGGTCTAAGGTTTGATTTAGAATACCCATTTGCTAATATACCCTCGGTGAAATAAATACAATGAATGTGTTAGGTGCGTTTGTTACAACAGTGGCGTATTCTGAGTTTCATTTTCCAGATAAGGTGACCTTAAGTTTTGGTCAATATTACAGAAGACTAAAGCCACACCTCCGTTACTGATTCAACTCGGGGATTGAACCCACAAATGAGAGCCGTAATCGCTTCCCGACAAGGAGATTACGTCCGACACCGCACACTAATTGCACTGTGGGATTGCTCTACGCTGCGTGTTGTGTGCTCGTGTGTGCTGACCTACTTTATTTATTTTATATTATTTTGAAGGATTAGCGATCTTTAGCTTTGCACGGGTGATTTCTGGATCTTGATAACAGCGCCACCTACCGGGTCCAATTGAGTTTTTAAACCATTCCGGGATCCACTGAAATACACACAAAAAATCATGAAAACTTTTTAACAAAAGAGTTTTTGCTAACGAACAGCAATTGATTTTTAGATATATAGATAACCTACAACCTACAAGATATACATTATTCGATATGTTACAATATTTGTATTCTGGGATTAAAACTAAATGTTGTTGTCATAATTATAGGTTACGATGGCGTGCATCGTGGGCGAGCTAATTTTCAACCCCCGGCGCAAACAGAGTGGTGTTATAAGCTTGTAGTGTGTATTTTTGAGTGTGTGTGTCTGTCTTTGTCATCATAGCTCATGTACGGTTGAACCGTTTTTCATTGAGTTTTTTAAATAATCGCCAGTGTTCTTGACATGTTTCAAATAAATCTTTTTAGCAGTTTAAAGATCGTCAGTTTTTTTGTTTCAACAGTATATAATTTTTTAATTTAAGTTATACGTACTAAACAGCAATATGATGACGAAATAATATAATTATAACAAAATAACATGGTTTATGATACGATACACAAAAGAAAAATAATAGAATTTGAACTTTTTTGATAAAAAGAGTAGAGTATTGGCTTCTTAAAATTAAAAATGCTATTGCTAAATACATCTATATCTATTTCTTTGGACAGAGCGCTACATCGATTTTGAATTTTGTTCAAGGTAGACCTAGATTTCTCTTGGCTGGTTTTGTCACAAAAAGTGAATATTTTTTCTTCTAATACTACTTCCCAAGTTTGAATGGAGTACTAAATAAGTCCTATTTTAAGTAAAAAATCAATTAACTTTAACCATGCGTGCGTGTGTGTTTTTATTTATTACGGCTTACTAAAAGTCAAAATACAACCCATAGATCGCCCCATAGGGGGAATACTTGACATAGTTGCCACCATAGAGTTAGTAGGCAGTTGCCACTTTTAACAGGCTGGTTCGCAACCGCAGGTTTTTATTATTTTGAGCGGTTATCAGGAAGATATTGGTGCTAACCTCCTGCTGCAGTTTCCTCTGTCGCCACTAATGACACCCACGGGCTATTAACGGGCTATTTAATGGGAGCAATGGATCTTTCAACGGCGAAATTACACGCAAAACATAAGCGTGGCAGTTGAATATACACGTGTATGTGTGACTTAAACTCAAAATTCACATGCGAATTCACTCTTTACCCACCAAGCCGCTTGTTCATCTGATTAAGTATTTCATTAAATTGTAAAAAGATGAAATAAATATTTAATAATAGCATATCGTTTTTATTTTTATTTTGTAACAAGATCATAAAAGTATTTATATATTTTTTCTTTTTTGTTGATTTCCCGCCGGTTGCACAACAAGCTCGCGAATAGTTCAATGCTAAGTACTGTCGACAGTCTGACGAACCGAATCGTTTGCATACCCCGCTTCCAGTGGACAGGACCGAGCCCACTGTTAGTCGCATGACGTTGTTCTGGCCTTTCTCAAAATCGGCTGTTACGATACCCGCAGGATGTAATTTGTTTACTCCACGCAGCGCAACTAAACTACTTTCTTTTGTTCTTTAAACGTTACCTCTACACCAGTGGCGTTGCGTGGGGGGTGCCGGGGGGGCCAAGGCCCCGGGCGGCATACGAAAGGGAGCGTCGGCAAGTGCCAAATTTTTTTCAATAAGATTAACGTAGTGAGTTACTCAATCAAACAAAACTATCACGGCTGAACGTAGGCCCAAGGTATGCTACGAAGCACGGTCCCGAGCCACCTGCATCCATCGACTTCCCGCGTATCTTATCAGATCGTTCCTCCTACTAGTGCTGGGACGCCCTACGCTCCGCCTGCTGGTCCGAGGCTGCCACTCGAGAACCTTTCTGCCTATTCAGTTGTCGGTTCTTCGAGCTATATGACCGGCCATTTGACTTCAGTTTACTAATCCGTTGAACTTTGTCGATTGTTCTGGCTCTACTGGGGTTATCCTAGTTTTTGACGCTATCATGCAAAGAAACTCCGAGCATAGCCTTCTTCTTAGCTCACTGTGCGACCTTGGGCTTCATACGACCAGCAGTGGAGAAGCACGTCTCAGATCCATAGGTCACCACTAGCAAGACACACTGTTTTTAGTTTTTGATGTATGCCTGACGAGATGTGTCGTAATCTCCCGAATGCTGCCTAGACGTGTTGAATCCGTCGATTGACCCTAAAGCTAGACTTCGGTTAAAGCTGGACTTACCTAATCGGACTATTTGTACCAGGTAAACATACTCGTCAACAACTTCAAGCTTAGTGCTTCCAACAACAATTGGCATGGGTGTGACTTGGACGTTACACATAACCTTTGTTTTGTCCATGTTCATCTTAAGAACAATCCGTCACCGGAGTCACTATTAGGGTCATTGAGCATAGTGCTTAGGTTGTCCAGCTATGCTGTATATACCGTATCCTTAATTAAGTTGCTTGAAAACGTCTTTCAATCCAGCGGTGACGAGTTTCGGGGATATTATTTCACCCTATCTTATACCTCTCTGCAGTTGGATAGGTTTTGTATTCTAGTTCTGTACTCGGATAGCCATCGTTATCTTCCTGTACAAACACTTCATCAATTTGATAAACCGACAGTCAACTTGGCACCGCTGAAGGAATTGCAGCACTTACCAAATTTAGACGAAAAAAAATGTCTCATAGTCCACATACTCAAGACAAAGTGGCAGATTGTAGTCTTCGGTTTTCTGTACTACAATTTTCCGAAGAATATGTATGTGGTCTATGGTGTTAATGTCTTTTCGGAAACCGGCTTGTTCGTGAGGCTGAAAGTTGTTGAATCTGCATGCGAGACGATTTGTAATGTTAACTCTCGAAAACAGCGACTTTGAATGGAAATCGGTTTGCGGTTCTTTAAGAGAGTAGTTTCGCCTGTCTTGAAATACGAGACCAACGCACTTTTGCTCTGCGCCTCTCTAGTAGTGGCATCGTGGATAACAGAATTAAAGAGCTTCTGAAGAACTTCGTTTACCGGTTTTTCAACCGGTTTTAGAAGCTCCACTGTAATTCCATCTTCTTATAATAGTATGAGGAGAAAAAGTAGAGGAATTTGTGAACGACTCTACGATATGCTAACAATTTATGTGAAGAGCTTGAAACTTCTTTTGAACCGTCAAGACGAATCTGTAGGATGCATATTTTTGGCGACGAAAATGTAGATTAGTCGGGTTATCGCACGAGAACGAATTGAGACGAGAAATATTTACTTCAGAAGACACTTCAGAAAGAAGTAACTGCTGAAATTGATGATCGATTCCAACAGTTTCAAAATCTGGCCCAAAAATACGCCTTTTTAATGCCTGCAGTAATATTCGGCCGGAAGAATTTAACTTACATCAAGCTCGTTGGGACATAAATACAGAAGATTTGCAACAGGAGCGCGCAGGTCTACGTGCGTTGCAGCTGCAACAGACCTAGACTGTAAAAAGGACTTATTAAGTCCGACTTTCTGGATTTATTAAAATACGTAATCGAGTTCAATCTCATTTTAAAACTAATAGTGACAAACTTAATAAATAATTCTAGGCATCCTATAACAAATATTTTATTATATCGAAGTTGATCTCAATTGCTGTTAGATAAGAGAACGTTGAAAAACGCTATAGGTAGCCACTTTTGGACGGTAATTAACAATTCTCTTAACTTATCAAATGCAAAATAACTTAAAGTGATTCCAATAATCCACTACAGGTAGTTTACTGGTCAAGTTAATTTTAGATTTATTAAATTTGATCTGATTTAAGAGTACAGAAATAAAATGATAGGTGGCGCTCTTGTCTGCCCCTGTATAAATATAAACGCGAGACGACGTTTCCCGAAATAAGTCCCGCGAAAAATGTGCGAACTAAAATTTAATGTATGGAATTCGACTACAAAGGTTAAACTTTGCGAAGACTACTTTCTTCGGACTTTTTTCGTGAAACGGACTCAACCTGTAAAGGTTGCTAAGTGTTGAGCATTATTTATAATTTAAAATACGATTGTACATTCATTATTATTACTTATTGTTGTGTGCACCTAGCGTTAAGTTAGTAAACAATCTGACAATTTTAAAAGATGAATTTCTTGTGGTTTCTTGTGCCAGTTCTTCACATAGAAGTTTGTTCCTTCCGAATCAGTGGTAGTTTATATTGACTTTCATAATCATTTAAACTTTAAATTAAAATAAATTAAAAAATAAGGTGGGGCGGCAAATGTCCGGACGGCCTGGGCAGCGAAAACCCTACGCTATGCCACTACTCCACACTAGGTCTTTCTCCTGTATCGGGACAGTCTACATACATAAATCTCACTTTGTATGTGATTGTAATTGATTGTAAATGTAATAATTTTTATTTCGATGCTGAGCGAAAATGGCATGTGTTGAGTTTGAGCACCTCATTTCTGTGAGAGTTTACAGACTCCCATGTTCTTTATATTTTCGCTAAGCATAATAAACAGAATAAATCTATTGTAATATGTGGAGACTTTAATATCAATCTCGTAGAAGCTTCCTCCACCAATATTAAATTTAGA
Source organism: Parnassius honrathi (assembly GCA_018247895.1). NCBI lineage: Eukaryota > Metazoa > Arthropoda > Insecta > Lepidoptera > Papilionidae > Parnassius > Parnassius honrathi. The sequence goes on along the minus strand of DWHP01009344.1, from coordinate 3,740 downwards.
TCATAATTTACATTGAATAAAAAAGTTTCTGTTTCTGTTTCGATAATCCTAGACGTTGCCGCGCTCAACAACCGCAGATAGTTCGACTTTTTTAATATACTATATACAGCAGCTAATAATAAATTCTTGCTAAAAGTGTCCGTTCACAATACCTTTCCGTCCGTTTCAATCCCCAGCTGCATTTCTTCCAGCTGAGTTGTCGCGACTTCCCCGCAATAACAGCTAAAATCGAGCCAACCAAGTTCGTCCCTGGGTATTGCTTTTTGATTCCACTCGAGTGCCGCCATTTGAAAAAATTAAACAAGCGAAAAATGCATTTTTACGATCTAGGAAAATAATACTTTTCCTCCAGGTGCGTCGTTATCCTGCAGTATTTAATGTAAACATACATTTAACCAAGTCTCCTAATTTATAATAACTTTTTATTTATTCAAGTTACTTGCATACTTACAAATTAAAAGGACTGATTTTTTAACAAAATTTGCCGTAATACTCCGTAGGATATACCTACATATACGATAGGGTATTTTACACTATGTAAAATAAAATCAAAAAATATATATTTGTGATAGATTTTGTAAAAAGTAAACGAGAAACATTGATTTCTGTTTATAAAATTGCATTATAAATTTTATATTTCAATTTTAAGAATATTGTTTTTCGTCGGTGCGTTAAATCTGTAAAACGGTGTCCGCCATATTAGTCGTGACGTCCCTGATCCAGCCAAAGTATATTAGTGTTCTGTATCACTGATTAAGAGAACTAGCTAACGTGCTGTATTATTTCGAAAATTTTCAAGTTATCATTACTATTATTGAGTTTTATAATTAATTTTATTGAAAAGGCATCATGGAGGACGAATTCGTAAAAGCAGAATGTACTAATCTACCAAGGATAAATAAATTGATGGCGGCAAAATTTTTTGCATGCAATCGCAATTTTTTGTTCTGCTGTGTTGAAGAATGTTGAAACATCAATGTAAGTACCTATTACCAACTTTTGTTTATACAAAAACACTATACCAGGTGAGAGTATCTTTTGATAAAACATAGTTTAGTAACTATCATATTTAAATATCTATAATTACAATCATTAGCAATCATTAGTTATAATATCTATCAGTATATATCGTAATTCAGTTATAATATCGTAATTTATTACAAAATTTGACTTGCGATACACTTCACCTCATGATGTTTGTTTTGTATTAAACGATAGTTAAATATAAGTCATACTCACATCAAAATGACCTTCACAGAAGAATAGTCTGATTTATGTAGACAATGTACTCGGACACAGAATAAATAATAGTACTACGTAACTCGAGAATTTTCTTGCAAGTTTTAGCCAAGTATTTCTTATATTTAGCTTACTAATCCGTAGGGCTATGTCGGTCACTCTGGTTCTACTATGGATGTCCTCCTTCCTAAGTTTATCATGCAGATAAACTCCGAGCATAGCCCTCTTCATAGCTCGCTGGGCGATTTTGACCTTCCTCATACAGCCAGCAGTGAAGCTCAGTAGTGTCAGATCCGTAGGTCATCACTGGCATCACGCACTGGTTGTACAATCTAGTCTTTTTTAGTTTTGAGGTATACCTGTAAAAAAATGTGTCGTAATCTCCCGAACGCTGCCTCGCTTGGGAGACACTATTGAGATCATTGTACTTAGTACTATGCTCAATGGCCTAGTATTTAATATTATACTACCTCCAGCGATTCTGTCATAGTACTGTATCGTCGGCAAATCGAAGATGAGTGATGTACTCGCCACTGATGTTAATACCGTATCCTTCCCAGTCCACCAGCTCGAAATATCGTCCAATATAGCGGTGAAGAGTTTCGTAGATATTACGTCACCCTGTCTTACACGTTTATAGTAATATAAGGCGCAGGGAAGTGACAACCCCCTCGCCCGCTGACGTAACAGTTAAGTGACAAAACTGCTACGTCGGTGTAGTCAGCGTCTTGCCAAGAGGTGTGAGCGTCGTGCCTCGACAGTACTCAGGGTGCAAAGGCCCGTTTGTGCTTACGGCCGTACAATGATACAATGAAACGGTGCTGGGCCTGGGCGTCTACCGTTAATTGGTGCCAAAAATGGATGATGGATTTTAATAGAAAACGTATAGGGCCGCTGCCTGGGGGTCGCCGTGGCGCGTCTGGAGCTGGCGCTGGACGCGGCAGCATGCGGGCCATCAGCTGAGCGCGAGTAGCTGCAAGATCACCTAGCGGCCCCCCGCATCTATCGTCCCTACCAGATGGCTTGATGTCGGCAGAGTTCTCTCGGACTCGGCAAGCGGCATCCACCGCTGGGGGAGTGCGCCGCATGCGTTGAACAAAAAATATGAACGCAAACGCATTAAGGGCGTACTATAGGGCGAATGGGGAAGAAACTGCAGGGATAGCGTATCGGGCTCGGACGCATTGCTTTTTTGCTGAGCTGGAGCCGTCTATTCCCGTCACGGAACAAAACCTGGCAGACCGAGTTCGGTACATCATGAGCTCGAAAATATTTGATGATGCCGAGCTTGAACGACTACGACGTGAGGCCATTACCTCGTCGAATGAATTGGCTATGGCTGGAGATGCGGCTCCTCAGGCGACAGACCAGCATCCACACAAGGAAGCCGCCATGGATCTTCCAGTTGTGGTCGATTTGGACGATGATGAAATGATCTCCCACGAACTATAGCAAATGAGGAGTATATTGAAAGAGGCGATTTCGGAAATGCGTAGCATGCCTCTCGCGACTTCCCCGCATATCCAGCAAGCAAGCGAAATCGGGCTGTCGTGAGGGCTCTTAACCCAATACTGGTAACCTATTCGGAAGCCAGCCAGGCGCCGCAGTGGCAGTTTGCCGTATTATTGGCACCAAACTTCCCATTGCTGGACGCGCTACTAAACAAAGTAGCGCCATCCCAGCCTGGAGAAAAAGAATTGAGGACCGTATAGCAAAGGCAAGGGCCCTTATCGGCAGACTGACAAGCTTCAAGTCGGGTAATAATAGACCGAGGGTTGTAGAATGGCGTTTGCTGTGACAAATATCAGTTTGTCCCAACCGTATATCACGCAAAAACTGACGGAGCGCGTAGATGATATGAAGCTGAGAATCGCTGCTTGGGGAAAGCGGATTTGGCAATATACTGAGAGGTCGACACGATTCAACCAGAATCGTGTCTTCCAGAGTGATCAGAAGAGGCTCTATGAATCATTGGAGCGACCAATGGTAAGTGGAACGGGCCCAGCACCAAATCAGGCCGACACTGTAGCATTCTGGCGCGGCCTGTGGTCAGAGCCCGTAAACCAAAGCGTGGGCCCTTGAACGGAATTTGTGGCGAGTCAGTTTGCGAGTACAACGCCCAAGGACCCAGTCATTATAACGCCGGATGATTGGAATGGAGCTGGGAACGGATAAGTGTGTGGTCCTCCATGTTGAAAGGGGAAGGGTTGCTAACTCTGAAGGCATAGATTTACCTATGTCCGTCAACTTAAAGACCCTTTCCGAGACTGAAACATACCGATACCTGGGTATGTCACAGAATGTTACGGCCCAGATTTGCCCAGATTTGGGTCGACCCGGTTAGGGCCCATAAGTAACCAGCTCGACGAACAACTAAGGGACGAGCCCAATGGCTTATGGAAAATACTTATATATAGGCCTGGCTATCTCAAAAAAAAACTTACCCAGTTCAGGAGTAGGGTATACCACAAGGCGTCGTCAGCGTGGTGTGAAGGTAGTGT
>DWHP01009343.1:0-10236 GCA_018247895.1 Parnassius honrathi | reverse complement strand
CCTCGCGAATCATCCTTGGAAGGAATCGGTGTTCTTTAGCGAGGATTTGTGGTCTATCAAATCTGATGTAGTGACGGCGGCGATCCTGTACGTGTTCACAGGCTGCAGACTCCCCGGAGCGTCGATTCTTCACATCAGCTGCTGCGCAGCTCATACGCAATGCGCATTAAAGTACATATAGCGCACGGGGGGGCGTGACCATGGGTGCTGTAAAGCTCTCGAGACGTCGGGTATTTAAAAAGTTAAATATACGCGATAAAATCCGTAAAAACTAGTATTATTTCATAAATTACCTATAAAGTCAGTCAATAATTTCTAGTCAATGTTCATTCACGTTCATTGACCGATGAAAGTTTGCTTCAGTTGAACTATTTGTTTTAGCGAATTCGTTTAACTAAATCTAGTCCCAAAACATACAAAATCCAGTCAGTAAGATTTCTTGAAAGTTAAAAATTAAATTTTTTGTTTTTTATAGACTGAGAGTGACAAATAAGCACACAATCCATGTAATAGTAAGTAGATAGTACGGCGCAAATCATCTGCTGCAATCAAATGCGGATGTCATCATCCCTGTGCATTAAGACCGGATGCGTCCAGTCGTTTCCAGTAAGAAGGACCTCCAGTTTTCCACACTTGCCAAAAGAAACACAGCAGCATTAAGCTGCTATTTTACACTGGCATTTTGTGAAAACTTGGTCCGTCCGCGTTCGACCTACAACCATAATATAGCTGCAGCATGCTCTTAGACGTATAAATATTACGTCTTAATAGTAACACTTACCACATGGCTCGGCGATGAAGGAAACCATCGTGAGAGAACCTGCATGTCTGAGAAATGGAATTAATTAAATATTTCGAAGATACGTGAAGTTTGCCAACACGCACTGGGGCAGCGCGGCGGACATTTCCTTTCCTTAAAACCATCTCAGAAATGAGAGGAGGTCTGTGTTCAGCAGTGGGATATATATAGTAAGCTGTAACTAACTTAAAGGTAACTTAAGTAACACTAAATTGATAATAACAAAATTTTCTTCAAGTTTTGTATGGGACCACCCCACAAGTATAAGCTATTTGAAAAAAGGTTAATTTAAGTCGATTCAGTCGTTTCCCAGATATAGGAAAACATACATAAAACACATACGCTTAAAAAATATAGAGCCTCCATGTTTTTCGTACTCGGTTAAAAACGAATAAAACAATCCGGGTGCATTCATTGATTGCAACTTGCAGTGCAGTGAACTGAAGCGCAGTTTTTTGTGCTCACACTGACCGAAAGCTGCTGATATAATGCTCGAAAATTCAAAGCATATCAATTAAATGTTAAATATCATCTGAACATGTGTCAGATGACGAGTGGTAGCGGCGTAAATGAATCCCTCTTCCCAATTCTTCCCTTGAAATGAATGTCTTATTAAATCATGAGGTACCGAGCTAGAGAAACGCCAAAAGAAGGTTATTGAATTTTTCTGTAAAGAAATTCTCAGTAGCTGCCCGGAGTCAAGAAGTTGGCGGTGTTTCATCCTCGTGCCTCAGACAGTACGTAAAGCAGTTGGTTCTGCGCCTGATCCTTCTCCGGTAGTATCGGTTTATCATCCCATCGGACTATGTAAGTGAAGGAATAGGGAGTGCACTTGTGCTTGTGCGGACACTGTAACCCTATCCTGCGCAGAAGGCTAGCCTCCGTTAACGCTGACCACCGTGATTGAAATTAAGTATGGAGTACACTATGGGATACGTCACAAAGATCTCATAGCTTTCAAAAGATGGAGATATATGAATTTTGATTACCGTCACAGTTAAGGCGGGTTACTACGCTTGGTTTTTTTTATTTTTAGATGTTACTAGCGGTCCGCCCCAGCTTCGCACGGGTGACTTCCGGATCACAACAACATCGCCACCTACCGGGTCTAAATGTAAATCTAAGTCACATAAGAACCCATTCAAACACACACAAAAAATTTCATCAAAATCGATCGTTATTGACGTTTAGCGAGGCTTACGGACAGTGCAACTGATTTTTATATATAGAGAAGATTAGGAGAACGCTGCTGCTCAGATACTGGCCTGGTTTCCTCCGTCACCTCTAACAAAGTTCACGGGACGATATGTGTAGTGTATACATTCTGCTAACGCCTAATAACAGTGCCGCAGCTGCAGCGTGACTCTACCACGTAAAGTTCGCCAATTAAAAACATGTTCCATTTTTTACAACGTCGGATTGATTCCTATTCCACTTTTATATGGGCTTTTTAGTTCGTAATTAATTTTAAGAGATAGATTTTTTTTAAATTAATACAGATTATAAATAATACTTTTTGAAACACATTCATATTATGTTTAATTTTTCACCTGTCCAGAGAAGAACCAGCAAGAAAGCTAACGGGTAGTTGTAGCACGAATGGGTCGGTTCCACCGGCAAAGGGCCACGCTCTCGCGGAACACCAACGTAAAATAGCAGCTTAATGCTGTTTTGTTTCGTATGGTGAGTGTAGAGAACGGGAAACCCTTTTTACTGGAAATAAGGCATTCCATCTTATTCCTCAGGGTGGCAACGAATCCGCATTTTGATTCGTAATCGAGGATAGATGTAGATGTCTATGGGCCACAGGAACCACTTACCATCAGGTGGACTGTGTGCTCGCTTGTCGTCCTATCCTATAAAAAAATACAGCTATATTCCTAGAGACATACCTAACTAAATCACGGCTTTAACCACTTTACTGTGACATATTTATGTTTATATGTGTGTGTATGTTTGTCTTTTTTACTATAAAAACATTTATGTTACACAATCAACTATTAAAAGGCTTGGTGAGGTGATCGCTACCTCATAATTAATTAATAATTTGATTTTTTTGTAATATGGTTTAGAGATGTACTGCAACTTTATTGCAGATTTTTAACAGTTATAATATAAACAACAACGCTATCCAACTCTTTGAAACATCCGTAAATTGGTTGGATAACTTAAAGAGGAGTACTTAACGAGCTGTATAGTTTTAAAACTGTTATTTACACAGCGGTACACCTAATTTTTCCAATGCTAGGAAACTACCATCCAACTCCGATTAAGTCGTTACAGCGAGAAACTCGTATACGCTATTAATATTAAAGGAAAATTGGACCTCCGGCGAGAAAAACATCTGTGATATAAACAAGGTGGTAGAAGCATACTAACAAAAACTTTACCTAAACCTCTCTAATAAAAGTGAAAGAAGAGAGTCAAAGATCCTTTTACTGGTAACTGGACATTCCAGCTTAGTCCTCAGTTGTACCAACACTTCTGAAAAAATAATACCAATTTCATCATCATCATCATTAGCAGATCAGCCCTGCAAAATTACTCCACTACTGAACATAGTCCTCTCCCAAAGAATGGCACAGAACAAGGTCCTGAGCCACCTGAATCCATCGGACACTGCATGCTTACTAATACGAGGTTGCTACTTGAGAATCTTTCTTCCCTATAGGTTGTCGGTTCGGATATATGGCCGACACATTGGCATATCAGCTTATCATATAGAATAATAAATTATCGGTCGGTTCTTCTTAATGATTCCATCGGAAATTTGGACACGTGGATCTCGTGGGTGACTCTAGAACATACCAGAAAGACCTTACGCCTAGATGCGATATAAACATCTCTTTTACGCCAGGCGTAAAATACCCTGACGGGGAGAGGCGACAAAGATACAAAACGTCTGATAATGCAATCGTGAACCCATTTGCTAAGCGTAACAATTAACGCCGATCCTACGAGTTCGACAGGAGATGCCCTTGCCGTAGACTCTTACGAGATGAAGACGAAGAGTGAAAAGAATAGAATACCGGAGTAAAATAGCAGCTAAATGCAGCTATATTTCGTATGGTGAATATAGAGAACTGGATATCCTTATTACTAGAAACAAGGCAATCCATCTTAGTCCTTAGGGGTGACAACGTATCTGCATAGATATAGATTTCCATGGGCCACAGCATCTAATTACCATCAGAGAGATTTTGTATGCGTATGTCAATCCTATTCTATAAAAAATATGTCCTGCTATAGACTAACGGGATGATGATGATGAAGCGGAAAGAATAATTTATAAATTTTCCGAAAGAAAGCGTAAAAAGTTACAGTCTATGTACGTTCTAAATATGGGCACAGGCCTCCTCCATTTCTGAGAGGGTTTTAGGGCAAACAAATGTCCACCGCGCTGCTTAATGCGTGATAGCTAAATTCACATGTCATTGAAGTACTTTTTTCTTGTATCTCAGACATGCAGGTTTGCAGGGATGTATAAGAGGGCATTTCGTTTTCATTTAGTTGCATGTGGCGAAGCAGTGGACAGTAGCAGATTGCAAACAGAGTATGAAAGTTTTTCGACACAACAACTCAGTCTCATAAACTTCTATTTGTAGTGTTATTGAACGTCTAGCCGTCAGCATTTAATCAGTTAAAGATTTTTCCAAATCACTTCAGATGATTATTGGAAAACACGAAGATTTTGTATTTGTTTATCGGCGTGTTTCCAAGCATTCGTCGATTAAAGCCAGTTCAAGTAATTTGTTCGTTTAACCTTTCTTATGCAGAGTGTATTATTATATATTTTATTTTTGAAAAACCTCTTTAACAAGGTTCAGTAAAACAAAGAAAAAAGTAAAGTATCAGCATAAACCTCCCCTCATTGCGTATTTGGGGACTTTACATGCCTTCCGAATATTGATTTTTCAGATATGTAGGTTATTCTCCATTCCAGTTAGCTACAACTTTTCGATTTTCTTTCATCATGTAAGCGTATTTCCTACAAGATTAAGCGATATGTAATGTGCCGCTCGGGCATGGTTTAGTAACATTGCAGCTGCTCCAAATACGAAACTTATTGGTTTAGTGAACTATTGAGAGCAAATTGAGATAAATACAGGCGGTATTTTTCTCAATTTGCTAAGGTCAGTGTAGAAACGCTGAGAAAATTCTAGTCTTTTATTTCTTTTATAAAATATGAATGACAAACGAGCAGACAGTCCGATGGAAAGTGAATGCTGTGGCCCATACACATCTACCTACCCATACAAAATGCAGAAACGTTACCACCCCCGAGGACTAATACGAAAAACCTCGCTATCAGTGTGTTTCACATGGTGAGTGTTCTCTACACTCACCATATAAAAAACAGGAGCATTGAGGTGCTATTTTATGCTGATATTCTGTGAGAGCGTGATCCTTCCCTAGTTGAGCCGACCCATTCGTGCTACAATAATAATATAGCTGCAGTATGGCTCTTTCATGATTTAGGCTCATATTTTTAGATTTATATTAAATCTTGGTGAGTGCTAATTCACCAAAGTGAACCACAAAATCAGTTGTCTTTAAAAAATACGTAGATTGCCATGAGGTGGCGGCGTAGGAACATCTATCAACTCATCTCATCTCGTTGATGTTGTAAAAGACAACTATGGGATGTGCCAAAAACTTAACAGCTCACTATAGATGGTGGTATATCCGGGCGGTTACGGCAGACGTAAAATAACAAGTCAACTTCACGAAGTAGCTGGTGCTACAAAGTCGCAAAGCGTGGAGATGCGACTGCGATCGTCAATCCACATATTGTGATCACCTCTTCCTCATAAAGACCCGGAAAAATAAAAAATAAATTGCAATTTTCAAACCCTCCGTTAGGCGAGGCAACAATGGATCCCCCATATGCAGTAATCCATAGGGGAGGTCTATGTTAAGCAATAGACTTTTGATAGGCCGTGATGAATGAATGAAAATATATAAGTAAATTAATATTTAGAATATATATTAGAGAAGTCCTCCTGGGTTTCTTGCTTGAGAGAATAACCCAGGACAGAGCCTTTTTTCTGTATGTTTGGCAAAAGACTACCAATAAGAGATCTTGTAATCTATACTTAATAAAGTTTATTCTATTCTGCAGTCTGCAGTTTCATTATTTCTGCCAACAACTGCAATAAATGAATCAAAACAAAGAATTATCCCACTTTTTCCTTTGTATTGTTATAAACATACATACGAAATAAATATGGAACTGTGACACACATGCCTGCACAAAGAGGCCTTTGGTGGTTCTACCTTTCCTCTTTAAATTTTATTTTCTGACATTCACGCCAACAACAATGCATACGAATGAGTTTGTACAAAATTATACATACGCAGTTGTCGAATGATATCTAAATGAAACAAATTTCTATGGATTTCGTCACATTTAATCCTCTTATTTTACATTTCCGACGGTTCAAGTGCTCTGTAACATGTCTCCCCACACATACAAGTAGTGTTACCGACTATTTGTAAGACCATTGTGTATTTACGGTGTGTCTTTCCTAGTGTAGTGGTGTTGGAAGTAGCGACGGAGACAGTGCACGCAATTGAGGGTAGGATTGTATTTTTAACATATTTAATTCACGTATTTCGCAAAAAACTTGGACAATGTTTTTAAGATATATAAAGCAAGGCAAAGATACAACCAAAATTGATACTTAATTAGTGTAATAGAAAGTCTAACTTGTAGTACCTACATTGGAATAAGCTTCGAGGAACGTGTCATAGTACGTGTTGTGGTACGTGTTGTGGTGCATGTCGTAGAACTCAAAATTTGAACACTTTAAGAGAGATGTGACTCGATCATAAGTTCATAAGCTTTCATTCATAGGCTTTACGTAAAAATATTAATGTTAAAACTAGCCCCACTCTCATTTCTGAGATGTTCTGCAATAACGTTTTAAAGCATTATCATTGCAGCCTATCAAAATCCACAACCGAACTAAGGCCTTCCTCATAGATTACCTCATATTTTTGTTCCAGTTGGCACGCTTGGCATGCGGGTTGGCAATTCAGTTTCCTTCTGTCTCTTTTACAACACCCACGGAATGATATGGGGGCTGATACGGCGCCCCAACATGGCGAGTTTGACGTTTACCCATAAATTATTTATGTATAATTATAAATGTTTACAATTCTACATCATACAGTAAGTCTAGTTTCAAGCGTGGTAATTAGGACAGATTATTAATAGAATCGATTAGTTCCCGACAATATAATAAAGATGTTATAAATCAATTAGCTAAGGTCCACGTCATAAAACTATTTTCTTTGGCCGGCTTTACATAATTAAGTAATAATGGTCGAATCTTCCAGGGCTTCACTTACCTCCAGTAGTCAAGTAGACGGTGGCTGTCACATACTACAACAACAGTACAAAATGTTAGGATATTTTCAAGTATATGGAGAAATCATATAAAAACTTGGGCGATTGCTAACAACAGGAGCAACAACGAAATTTTCTTTTCTTCGTATTTCTTTCAAAACACACGTCTATATTTCCCGCTTTTTAAAATTGAATAACACCTAAAGCCCTTTTCGTCAAGACTCGTTTACTAAGGTCATTTGAAATGACAAGTACAAGAGGCAGCTGAAAGCCGAAACCTTCTGATCCTTATTTCCTCATTTAGAACGACGAAACTTTCAGTCTTAAGTGGTTTCGAGTGTACCAAGGTTGTACTGTTCTTGAATGTTACCATTAAATGGGGTAAAATATAATTTTCCGTGTCACAAGTTGACAGGTAAATACACTTTGATTATTAAATATATATTAATTATATACTAGGTAAGACAAACGGGGCGTCGTTTACTCCAGGCCACAACTTTTGGCATTACGTGGGGGAGGGGGAAGTCATGTTAAGCAGTGATTAATTATTATATTCAATTTCTTTTTTCAAATTCATTTAACAATTTTTGCTGTCGTAATAGTTCGTATAATATTATTTGAAATTATTTTAAACAATAATTTTATAGGTACTATAAAAATGTTATTTTAAATATTTCTGATATAATAAAAATATCTTACGCTTTTGTCAGTTTTGAAACTATGTAATGTAATATTAAATTATTTATGACGCAACTATTCAGTCAACCCGCACTGGGAGTTGAGAACTAAGTTGTGAATTCACGGTCGAATAAACAACAGGACACAAAATCGTACCCACTGAACATTCGGATCGATACCCATTTTTCATTGAAGTCAGGAGAGGCAGTCTACAGTCCTAAGTTCCCCAAATCCATTGAACTGTACAATAATAAGGACAAACGACTGGATACACAGTGGGTTCGCGTACCTGACAATGTGCCTTATTTAAACTCGACTATATTTTTTTATTTTTATAGGATAAGATAACAAACGAGCACACAGTTCACCTAATGGTAAGTGGTTGCTGTGGCCTATAGACATCTACATCACGGTAATAAATTACCGTGTCTACATCTATCCTCGATTACGAATCAAAATGCAGACGCGTTGTCACCCGTGAGCACTTAGACATAATGCCTCGTTTCCAGTAAAAAGGGTCTCCGGTTCTCTACACTCACCATACGAAACACAGCAGCATTAAGCTACTATTTGACGCTGGTATTCTGTGAGAGGCAACGTCTGCCAGGCCAGCTGGATAAAATGATTAGATATAAATTAAATAAAAATTAAAATCTTACTTCCTACTTAACACTGATCTCGACACTTAGAAATGAACTTAACAATCATCTAGTTATTTAATTAGGTAATTAAATAACTAACATCATCATCATTACAGCCCTTCACAAGTCCAGTGCTGAACATAGGCCTCCCCCAAGGAATGCCAAAAAGCACGCCACATGCGTCCATCGATTTCCGCATGTATTACCAGGTCGTCACTCCATTTAGTGGGGGATCACCCTATACTACGCCTACCGGTACGAGGCTGCCACTCGAGAATCTACTTTCCCCACCGGTTGTCGGTTCTTCGAGCTATATGGCCGGCCCATTGCCACTTCAGCTTACTAATCCGTTGGGTTATATCGGCCATTGTGGTTCTACTGCGGGTATCCTATTTCTAAGTTTATCACGCAGAGAAACCTCGAGCATAGCTCTCTCCATAGCTCGATGAGCGACCTAGATCGTCCTCATACGGCCAGCAGTGAAGGAACTAACGTCTAGTTATTTAATTACCTAATTTATTAAAATTATATATGTAGCTCGATTTTGAAACTATATATTCGCAACTTAATATTACGTATATTCCGTTTCTCTTTATTTAATGTAATGGAAATATATGTGAAGATTATAAGCATTATTTACAAACATTTGTGGTTTATAAATGCTATTTTACTTATAGATACTTTTATATTCAACTTTGAAATGATAAATAAATAAAAGAATACATCTTTTTTTTTTTAATTTTCTCACGGAATTTTAAAATAGATTATTGTTTCTGGACATATTTAAAAATTTAAATAAAAAAACATATTCATGAAATGAATATGTAATAGAATAAGATTTAAATAATATCATGTTGCTGGCGGCAGTAAATTATATTTCGGTGACATAAACGCCATTAAGCTTTATTAATTTATTTACAATTCAAAACGATTTTATTAATTTAGACGAACTATTAACATTTTATATCGCATTCTACGATTAATCAAATCCATGGCGAAATATTGTATTTAAATAAATCACCTATGTTGCTATATTGATATGTGAAGGTAGATAGTAAAATAAAGGCTATATACTTTGTACCTACTTGTTTAATTTAAATGCGTAATACACTGTATTTTACATATTTTTTACTTATTTTAGTAAAACGTATTGTCACGTATTGTCATTGTTCCTCTACTTGTGAGTAGCATGGTCAACAAAAGTTACCCGAGATGGACGTTTATCGACCAAATTGGTGGTATTTTTGAAATTAAGTGTAACCGTAAATAGTAAGAGTAATGATAGTAGGAGTAACCATTAAACGACCAGCTTGCGTATAGCACGTGAAATAACCAAGAGAGGTTTGTCGGGATCGTGGCATAATGAAGTCCGTAGTCTCCGCCTACCCCTCTGGGTGGCAGGTCCAATATTATATATATATAGGTCCAATATATTTATTTTATCGGCACGTGAGTTAAAATTGCAAATATTTATGTATTTCGTTAGACTTGTAGGGGATTGAACCCGTGGTCAGTGTAAAATTTAACGGCGAACGCTTTCCTCTGAGATATCACTAAAACGTAATGATAGCCTACTAAATTATTTAACTTATATAAACCCTGTTGATTAATTTTAATTGATTGATTGTTTGTAAAATGAAATTTATTACGTATTAAGTACTTAATTTTAATGCTTTGAAGAAACGTACTGCAAAAAGGATGAAAACTATATTAAATTAATTAACTCCTTTGTGTGTGTGTGCTGCAACACAGGCCTCCCCCAAGGT
>DWHP01009342.1:0-10236 GCA_018247895.1 Parnassius honrathi | reverse complement strand
AAAAAAGACCTCTGTCTTGGGAAGGACAGCAAGAAACCGAGCGGCTTTAAAAAAATAACAGTTTACAATCAATCAATTACACAATTAACAACACAAAACAAATTAAAAATAGCTTGGTAGCGATCACCCTTCCCAGGGGTTATTATAACTCATAAATTCCTTAATATTATAATAACCCTTTCTATACAAACATAGTTTAATAAAGTTTTTAAATTTGAAATGTAACCTGCACAAAGCAAATTTGTATATTTTCTGGAATTTTGCTGTAAAAGCATATACTCCTATATACATCGCCTCAAAAATGATTACTGACTCGATGGAGTCAATCTCCGCCTTGTTATACTTTAAAGCCCTTTTAGCTTTAAGTTCAATGGGTGAAGAATATAGAAGAAAAATAGTGCAAAATTGCAATATGCCGAAATAACCTATTACTCTACACTAGCAAACGATTTCCTAAAACAAATATGAAAAAAGAAAACAATACTTGAGTATCTGAAAATTAAAAGAAAAGTATTTCGTATTATATAATTAACGTTCAAATATATCTCACTGTGTGAAGATTTTCGTTACATATTCTAAGTTGCGGCCTACTTACTTACAAATAACCGCAAATTACAAGTTTTACTTATTTCATTTCTACGATTGTTTTACTTATTAAATTTCTACAATATAGAATTAAATTTTAAAAGAAAAGCTACATTATTTTTACTTCAGCTTACCCATCATACTGCAATCTTCTTTTTTACATTATATACAATTTTCACTCACACTACAAAGTATCGGAACCCAAATGGGGCTTTGAAGGATGCTCTAGTGTCAGGTATGTAAAATATTAGTTTTGACCGTGATGAAAAAATCTAGCATGTATTACACTTAAAGTCTCTAAAACAAGAATAGTTCATTTCCATCTTGTGCATCATATATGTAAGTTATATTATACACATCTACGTTATTATTTACTTATTACGATGTGTCATGTGCACTGTTGAATATTAAGGCAGAAACGATGTTTTGAAGTAGTAATTAACATTGTTACCTAGTAAATAGATTAGAAGCCGTGTAGAAGTGGTGTAACAATATCCACTACCCCACATATTCCTCAGGTATCGTAAGAGAAATCAGGAGATGAACAGCAACATCTTCCTAATAATGACTAAAAATAACAAACTGCGGTTGCCAAAGTGGCAACTATGTCAGAAATCCCCATGTGAGGCAATCTATGGTTTATGTAATGAGCTTTAATATCAAAGGGCTGTTGTATCATCATTACAGCCCTTCACAAGTCCACTGCTGAACATAGGCCTCTCCCAAGTAATGCCATATAGCACGGTCCTGAGCCATCTGCATCCATCGACTTCCTGCATGTCTTACCATGTCGTTACTCCATCTAGCGGCGGGCTGCACTACACTTAGCTTACCGGTATGAGGCTGCCACTCGAGAACCTTTTTTCCTTATCGGTTGTCGGTTCTATTAGCTATATTGCCACTTCAGTTTACTAATCTGTTGGGCTATGTCAGTCACTATGGTTCTACTGCGGACCCATTTCCAAGTTTATCACGCAGAGAAACTCCGAGCATAGCCCTTTCCATAGCTCGCTGAGTGACCTTGAGCGTCCTAAAACGGCCAGCAGTGACAATAGACTGTAATAATAAATAAATTACAATTAAATTTACAATCAAACTCACATATCCAAGAGCGGCTTGTATGGCGCGCTGTTCACCAAGTACTGATTCCGTGTCGGGGAACAGCTCGGGCTCATGTTGTTGTATGAAAGCAGTGTGCACGTCGCCCGACACGAACGCACTGGCGCCACTCAGACGCAGCAAGAAATTGACGTTTGTCTCCAATCCTGCTACCTATATTGAAATGATGTTTAGTTTGTTAAAATGTAAAAATTATTGAAGTGAAAATTTCTTTAGAATCGTTGCGATCTGAAACTCGATGAAACGAAAAAGCGACACTAAAAAGAGACATATACATCTATAGGATTTAACCTACAAGAGAATGAGATAGAATACAGTGTGCAGTGTTTCCTATTATGGGAAATTATGCATGTGATATGTGAGGAGTAAGAATTAAGGACAAAATGTTGATTAGAACATATTTAAATATTTACGATAATGAAATTGAACACTTGGAGTCTGTATCATATGTAATGTAATACATTATGTCGAATAGAATGTAAAATATTTCTTAAACTTGATAACAATATTATAATAAATAAACCCTTTCATTCGTCTCATTTCTTGGTGTTCGTAAGCTCGACTGCTTAGAGAGAAAGCAGTATGAAGTACATACCCAGACGCACGCACACACTTATGCACATGCGCACATAAAAACCTTAGCATCCAAGTCTATTGACCTTGAATTTGAATATTCGTTGAGATCTTGAATTCCAAATATTTAATCAATATAATTTCTAAAATTGTAGGTAGAGCCTAGGTTAGGGGGGGCTTAGTAGCCGTGGCTTGGTCACCCGCGATGAAATAAGCCTATTCTCATACGGCGTCGTATCGTAAGCGTATCGTAATACGCGCGGAGGACGAGAGCAAAACAAGCGCGCACATGTACAAACAATTCCGCACACGAAGCGGTGCTGCGGCGAATCGTAGGACATGTTTATTGTAATTACGATAGTCGTAGTGTACTGGCGTAGAAAAGCAAGCATAAAAAATTAAACATACATTAATTTCTTTAAAAATTTAACAGAATTTCAATTTTTTTTTACTTCTTACGACTTTTAATTTAAATAGGTATATAAGTATAATACAACTAAAAAGTGACTGATTCGTGAAACTGATGAAATTTCGCCATAATTTTTCAAGTGACATCTTACAAAACGATACGTCTACTCGACGATTCGTTTGTAGGACACTGCAGGTCTCGTACGCGTTGCGTCGTAACGATAAGCTAACAATACGACTACGCTTACGAATTGTGTGTGAAGAGCCCACTTCGGTTCGTGTTGGTGGGTTGCGGCGAAAGGGGTGTCTTGTCTCCCTATCACTGCAGCCGATGTGGAGTCGCGGAAGAAGAGGAGTGTTGATAGGCCACTCACCCTATCCTCCGCGACCCTGACGGAGCCGCACCGCACGGTGTCGGAAAGCTAATGCTTCCGAGCGCTCGTGTTTCCTGGTTCCATGATCTCTACGTTTCGGACTTGGGAGGTCCTTTACGCAGGTGCAGTTGGAGGCTGTGAAGGAAAGCGCGCGTTGCCTGAGAAGGAGAATGGGGAGGGGAAGTCCTTCCCGAGGTGGAGCTGCCATGGGACAACCGGCGCTAGTGGAGCTACGGATGTGTGCAAAAGCGTTCCCGTGGCCCTCTCAGCATGCGGCGAAGGTGGAACACTATGGGGTTTTAGTTGGAACGAGTCCGACATAATCCGTCCTTGCTCCTGCCAAGCGGTTTTTCGTAGGCATTTCCCCGTGTAAAAAAAATTACTCAGATCTAACGTGACGACGAGTATAACAAATGAATGATAAAAACACTAGTGATCTAATTTCAATAACAATTAATATACATGTTGTTGTTGTCTCTGAACAACATGTATAATACCTACAAAATATGGTTAGCAAAAAACGTACTTGATATTCAGAAAGTTTTCTTCTGGTTTTGGCTAAAGCTACATTGCGATCGTGACCCCACACAACAAGCTTTGCAATCATAGGGTCGTAGTGGACTGAAACCTCTTGTCCTTCACGCACGCCTGTCTCCACCTGTTTGCGGAGATATAATAAAACAAATAAAATAAGAACAAATAACAATACCGGCAAAATAGTAATAAATGTAATGAAAATGGCGGCTAACCTCAACGAAGACTAGCCATCATCTGCGAAGGACAGGGTTGTAGACACATGTGTCCGTGCAAGTTTTTTTACACACGGCAGAGCCATCGGCCGGCTCGACCGGGAAGGGTTCACGCTCTCACAGAATAGAAACGTAAATAGCAGATTAATGCTGCTGTGTTTCGTATGGTGAGTTTAGAGAACCGGATACCCTTTTTTACTGGAAACGAGGCATTCCATCATAGTCCTCAGGGATAACAACGCATATGCATTTTTATTATTATTTGACGATAGACGTAAATGTCTATGTCTATGGGCCACAACATCCACTTACTATGAGGTGGGCTGTGTGCTCACTTGTCACTCTTATTCTATAAAAAAAGAAAGAAAAAAAGCGCAGCAGTATATATAGCGACACGAGTCGTTAGCATAGCCTTGACATGCGTAAATAGTCTATTGATAGGTCTATTTGGCGAGGTAACGGGGGTTAGTACACTGAATATTCTTTCACGTGATAGGCCCGTTGGTGAATCTTCATCGTTCACTGGATAATCAAATGGCATTGGCTAGAAAATGTACATGCGCAAATACTGTCACATGGTGTTCACGACTATTTGTATTCTCTATGCCCTTATTTTTATATTGCGATGGGACAGTAATCCGACGAAATAAAAATATGTAGAGCTTCCTTACTCGAACAAATTCCTCAGGGGTAGGCTGAGTCAATCTATGCAAGGTGCCAGCACGAGGTAGAAAACCAGCCCTAGGTTCTTCAGCGTAAATGCGGCATTCGACTGCGTGGCCCCGTCTCACAATGTCCTCCTGTTTCACGGGCAAAGGCTCTCCAGCTGCTACTCTTAGCTGCCATTCTACAAGATCTGTACCTACAAGAACACGCGAAAAAATAAATTTTTTGCTTCAAAGAAAGGAATTTCCCCCGCTAGTGCGTTGTAGGGAAACATGCGGTAAATCATCTGGCTGTTACAACTTTATATTTTAGCCTACAAAATGCTTAAGAAACTTCTAACTTTAACTTTTTCTAAATTGAATATAAATAAACTTCAATCTTAATTCAATAAATAAACGAAAACTATACCAAACAAGTGTAAATACTGTTGCGCGCCGCAGTTAATGTCGGGTGCATGGCACTAGCGCCATCTATTATCAAATAGACGAACTAAGCTTTCTAGAAAACACCACGAACGTCACGAACCCTAAGCTCGTAACAGTACTTTCGTTGTGTAGTGGTAGCGGCATGAGTGTATCCGTCATCTCATTTATATAGAGAATTTCGTAATAGCCAGCTATAGGATATCAAAAAAATTTTGTAGCATCAATCTATCCGTTAATAATAGATAAAAATAACATACCTGTAATCATCTCAGTAATAGGGTGTTCAACTTGCAGACGCGTGTTCATTTCCATGAAATGAAAGTCATGAGTGACTCGGTGCAATATAAACTCTACCGTGCCTGCACCAACATAGCCTACCGCTTTTGCCGCTCGTACAGCTGCCTCACCCAATGCTCGTCTGGTGTCCTCTGATAATCCTGGCTTTAAAAGAAAAGCACAGTTAATTCTTAAATTCATTCAACATAACAGTACCAAGAGATATAAAATGTTTAGTATAATTTGACTTATTATATTTACATTGGCAAATTGTACAGAATACTGAAGATTACAATTTGCTACTTTACCTTGCGTGAAAGAAAAAATAAATAGAAAGCATTTGTCTTAAATTCCGTCGAAATTTGAGGGGTGCTACAATCGCTATAGTGATGGCAAGTAGACAGTCGGTACATCAAAGTGCTGAAGTATTTGTACAGAAGTGCTATGATGACTATCCAAGTACAGAACCAGAGTACGAAACCTATCCAACTGCAGAGAGGTGTAAGACAGGGTGGCGTTATATGCCCGAAACTCTTCACCGCTGCCTTGGACGACATTCTCAAGCTACTGGACTAGAAATGTTCGGAGTGATTGGAATGTTTCCATGACGCAAGAAAACGATTCTTTGAAATCTATCTCCTCCGTAACTCATAGTCCAATTTACATAATTTTTTGGCAATATTTGTAGCACAACGCAGACAAGGTTTGTAAACAATAAAAATCAGAATTTATCTAAAAGGTATAAAAAATAACCAAAAACTCAATTGTTTATGGGAAAAAACATGTAAAGCAAAAGCGCGCGCTTTAGACTTTTACTCCGCTCCGTTTATGATGCTAGCAAAAGATATTAACATCATTGGCAAGTACATCACTTATCTTTGATTTGCCGACGATATAGCCCTTATGGCGGAATCGCTGGAGAACCTATGTTCAATGACCTTAATACTGTCTCCTGATGAATAGGTTTTAAAATGACAAAACAAAAATCATGTACACCAACATGTATGTCGGTAGTTACTGGGAACATGAAGCTCGAAGTTGTTGACGAGTATGTGTACCTGGGATAAATAGTCCAACTCGGAAAGACCAATTTCGACCGAGAGGTCAATCGACGGATTCAACTCGGCTGGACATCGTCCGGAAGATTACGACACATTTTGTCAGGAATACCTCAAAACTTAAAAACGAGATTGTACAACCGGCCTTATGAGGATGCTCAAGGTTGTTGAGCAAGCTATTGAGAGGGCTATACTCAGAATTTTTTCTGCGTGATATACTTAGAAACGAAGATAACCGCAGTATAACCAGAGTAACAGACATAGCCCATGAGCTGAAGTGGCAATGGCTGACATGAGCTGAGATATCAGCTCATGTCGGCTCAAAGAACCGACAATGGATAGAAAAGAAAGGTTCTCGAGTGGAAGCATTGTAGGTATCGTTAAGCAAAGTGTAGGGCGGCCCCTACTAGACGGAGTAACGACCAGATGAGATATGCAGGAAGTCGATGCAAGATGCAGTTGCAGGCACAGGGCCGTGCTTTGTGGCGTTTTTTGGGGTAGGCCTTTATTCATTAGTGAACTTATAAAGGGCTGTAATGATAATGAAGATGATTGTAGATGGACCAAATAAAGAGTACCCAAAAGCAACGAGCATGTATGCACAGATATTATGTAGACGTAAAAGAAGCGTGAGAGGTGTATCATGATTGTGCCAAATACAAGTGTGTAGTCCCTGCTTACCCATCTAAGTGACAAGCGTGATAGTTTATGTTATATATCTCGTTATTAAGTTTGTAATACAA
Source organism: Parnassius honrathi (assembly GCA_018247895.1). NCBI lineage: Eukaryota > Metazoa > Arthropoda > Insecta > Lepidoptera > Papilionidae > Parnassius > Parnassius honrathi. The sequence continues at coordinate 3,260 of DWHP01009342.1, read as the reverse complement.
ACTTCACTTTATGCTTAATAATATGTGTTACATAGTGGCATAAAATAAGTAAACATACTGCAGGTGCTTCTTCTATAATTTTCTGATGTCGTCTTTGCACAGAACAATCTCTTTCAAATAAATGTACTGTATTTCCATACATGTCAGCAAAAACCTAAAAATTAAATAAATACATATTCAGAAAATAGAAAATGTTTACATACCTTCGGTTAAAAAACAAGCTGTTATATTGGTGGCCATGAACACGGAATAATTATGCAAATCATACCATTTTAGCTATGTTCAAGGAAATTAACAAAAATAAATATTTATTTTTTAGATGGAAATTTGTCACGAACACATCATTAACTTGTTAAAAATACAAGTAACTTTTTGACTAGTGCTATTTTTACTATTTAACATACACTTCCTATCAATATAACTATTATTATAATACTTATGATGTGAGAGTGTAAGATAATACTTTGTATTGCTTATATACAGGGTTATATATAGGTATTGTAACACTTACATACACCCAATTCTGCAGAGAAGGTTCAGAATGAGTAATATAGGCGAATGGTTAAAAAAACAATGAAACAAAAATCTGAAACATTCTGTCCTATTTATCTTTTAAACTCAGAATGTGTGGTAATGCATTATTTTAACCGATGTCATCCATAACTATCTAACCCCTGCTATTTTACTACGCACGCATACGTTCATAAGGGTCGCTCGGTCAGCAAAAATGTTACGAATTGAATCGCATACGAATCAAATTGGAGGGCGCATACGCGTAGTTGTCAACCATAAAACACAGTCCATTGGCATAATTTCAAATATAAGTAGAAATCTTAGTTACTATTAGGATTCTACTTATATTATAAAATATATGAAATACAACTCACCTGCACCTCTACATGTCTAGGATCTGTTATGTATTGTTCCAATAGCATATTTTCATCACCAAAAGACTTTAAGGATTCTCTCTTGGCAGATTCTAATTGTGACAAAAATTCGCTTTCAGTCATTGCTATTCGCATGCCCTGAAATCAGGTTAAATTTAAATATTTGTTTCATCAAAGGAAACATTAAGACAAACTTGTAGTACAAACTATATTGTACTTAAGTAACAATATATGGCGGGACTATTTAGACCCAAATATCCTGAACTTTAAACGAGAAATACTTGTTCAAATGTAATATGATTCACGGAAACAGCCAATAACGATTTGAATGATATTTTGTATTTAAATAATGAGTTACTTTAAATGATATTAATAGTTATTTTGCAATCATCCGCTAAATCAAATAAAATTATGTGTCTTACCTACTTTGAAGAGCACCTCCCTCCCTCCCTCAATTGCGTGCACTAATCCCGTCATCACAAATCCCAGCACCACTACTCCCAACACCACTATTCTAAGAAAGGCACACCATCGACGATAATACGACACGTGTTTCGCCTCTACACGAGGCATCTTCAGGTTCACCGCTAAACGCTATCTTAGCGGTAGCCGGATGTTTACAAAATAACTATTAATATCATTTATTATAACGGATTTCCGCAAAGTAAGGCCTGATTCTATCAATGTGTTACTTTACAAATTTATCTAGATCTCAATCTATATTAAGTTAATAAAAGAAAAATTGTCATTATTATTTATAATCTGCTTGACTTCAATGGACCTTTAATTTTTAATCATAGATTTACAAAGGAAAAGATTCGTTACCTTCAATATTTTAAATAAATTTCCCAAAGGCATTACAAATTATATTGATTGATTATTTGATCATACGAGGGGACTTTAAAAAATTAAGAATATTACTAAAACTGTTTGGAATTTAAAAAAGTTAATACAGGCCGGTAAAGCTGGCATATATCCTATATATGTTACAGTTAAAACCAGTTTTTAGATAGAACGCGTTTTCCCTAGTCAAAACTAGAATTTACCACTGATATATTTTATTTTCAGACGAAACTAGTTGTCACTCCGAGCTTTAGTTAAAACTAGCACTAGAGAAACTAATTTGGAATTGAAAACAAGATATACTTACCAAATATTTATTAAGTTTTTTACACAGGTATATTGAGCCTCGGCCGCTACGGCTCGCACAGATGCCTGCGATTTACTACAGCGAGCGGGGGCTGCTCTCCCTTCGCGCTAACAGCTTTACAAAAATATTCTAAGGGTAGGGCAGACAAGACTACGTGAAGTCGAGGTGTTCTGATTCGGTTTTAGTACATATTCACAGATCTTATCTATAATAATCGCTCATTCTCAGGTCCGGTAAGCAAGCTAAACTCCAAAAACGCCATCAAATTAAATCTAGAACCAAAGCCTTAGTCGTTTTGTGACGCGTTTTGTCTAGTAAGAACTAGTTTTACCTGATATTCAATTTTAAGCATTAGTTAATTCTAGTTATAACAAAGGAATTAAGTAAAAACTGGTTTTAACTAGGGAAAACGCATTTTACGTTATATACGGTACTAAAAATAAAAAGACGGTTATCGTTTGTTTTTAAATGAAAATAGAAGTCAATGCGAATAGTAGTAGCGTTTTTTTAAATGGAAATAATTGAACTACGAGCTGTTAATAAGCAATTAGATAGATAACTTTACTGGAATTAGAAATGATTGCTTCGTCGTATTCACCTTACTGTTTGTTGCTCGTTGTTGCGCCAAATTCAAACGTGGAAGAACATTAACGATGTCCCCGACAGAAGGGAACTAATGATGAATGCTAAAAACATCTAAAAAATTGCTTTAGTAGATAGATCATGGTGCTACGGTAGGCTCAGGCAACGGAGATACAAAAATTACGATAAGTAGTATGCTACATTTTGCATGAACGCTTGGAGACGAAAGTGTAGTCGCGCGTTAGGTACCCAAAATTTTTACTGATGCACTGAACAAGTCAGACTGAATATTTTTCGATGTTTTTTTGAAACTGTTGCAAAAAGTTGTTGCAAAAAATTGCTCAATTCTTCGTGAATTTATCATTACGATCCTAAAACAAAATTACAGTCTGTGACTTTGAAAAGCCCAAAGTCCAACTGCTAAGAAAGACAATCCGAGTCCTACTTCCGATGAGTTCATGGGCTCTATTTTCTGGCATTATAAAATAGTACCAGGATGACCGAGCCTTGCTCGGTATTTTTTTGGAAATCGTGCTTTTTGGAACATAATAGAAAAAACTAAACTGGTTATTTGAATAAAAAATCATGAGCACAATTAGTTTAAATCTAAATTTTCGTATTTTTAAAAAAAATACTTAAAA
>DWHP01009341.1:0-10237 GCA_018247895.1 Parnassius honrathi | reverse complement strand
ATATATATATATGTATGTATGACATTTGATTTCTATGAGTAACAAATGGTTTATATGTTACGAATTTTTCATAAGCAGATGAAAAAAAATACCGATAAAACGCACGGTAACTTTCTACCGACAAGCCGACAACTTCCTGTCGCACCTGTATGTGTCAACAAATGATACAAATATCAACAATTTACCCGACCTACACGGTGGTAGTCAGAAAGCAAGACGGATTCACTTTCGTTCAATGCGCGGTGTTACGTTACTGAGTCGATGGCCGCTAAGGCCTGCTACGTCATACGTACAGTTATCCGAGAACACCGTTCAATTAACTTCGGCGTAGAATTTTAAGCATTACGGGAACAATTATAACGATCCGTTTTGCATGTAATCATTTGATATAGGCTTACATGATGTAAAAATAAAATAAATTATTTATTTTAATTTTTCTATTATGCAATAACGTTCGACAAAAAATTTCCCGAATCTGTTGAAACCTAATGCCTTATATAACATGGCTTTTATTTTTCTCATTCTATCAAACAGTTTTCCCGGTTGTGCTGAGAACGGACATCCTTGGACCGGGCCCCCCTTATAAGTGGATGGAGACTTCGTAGGGTTTTAGACGGTAGGAGTCCGGCATAATCTTTCGAAGGATGAGTATTTCCCCACGAAAAACGGTACAATGTAAAATGGTAATTCCTAATCTCTTAGTTACCTCGGTTACACTTTGTTTTTTTAAATGTTTTTTATAGTAGTTTGTTGCGTTCAATAAAATGTTTCCATTTTTTAAATTTGTGTTATTAACAAAAATTAAACAACATATGATATATGAACTAGTGACTAGTTCATATCTCATGTATTATTACGTGAACATTTAGACCCATTGTCACCAAAATTACGACCTCGAAGAAAATTATTCAGTGCTATTAGAATTGGCAACTTTTTCATATCGACTATAGTATTTCGTAAAAAATATATATGTAAATATATGTATTATATTTCAAATTATTATTTTATTTTTAAATAAATATAGCTTTTAGAACATTTATTAACAGATTCACGCCACAGTCAGCATTTATTACAATGTAGTCGTTTCGCCTACTTTTAAAGTGGCAGTATTCAGGCCTCTGATGAGGATACTGTATTATATAGTAGGGTTGGCAACCCTAAGTGTCATATATTTTTGCTGCAGTTGCACTTTGATTTTTTTTTTAAATTTAAAACTTAAATTAACACATTAAAGTAAAGGTCATCATTCTCTGTCAGTCAACCCAAGCTGCCAAATACAAATGTAGGCAGGTGCAAAACATAAAGATAAAAAATTGAAAATTTGTAAGTAATGCAGTGGAATCAATGGCTGCCGGTGGCCAGAACCATACTTTACGTCAAGAGATTATATGGGAGTTGTTTCTTAAAGATAATTTAATACTAATTTTTTGCGGAGCACCTTTCATTGTGGTCTCTCATTTAACTGTTACTTCAACACGAACAAATCGGAAAGTTACTACGGTTTTAACTGGAAATAGGACTAGCCTGGAAGCAATAACGGGATAATTACCACCACCAGTTTTAAATCAGGATCGATAAGAAGTTTCCATAAAAACATTTTACCACTGTTAAAAGAGTGAATTAACCATGTAGTGGCGAAATAAGACGATAAATTGTCCTATATCACTCCATGGGTGTCGTAAGAGAGGACAGAAGGAAAGCAAACCGGAGGTTCGGCACCTCTGGAGAAACACAGGTGCTCAACCTCTGATTCACTTGCTGTCAGCAGCGTCTTTCAAAAACAAAAAACTGTGATTGCCAACCCGCTTGCCAAGCAGACCAACTAAAGCGTATATCCCCCTCCTCTCTATGAGGGAATCTATGGGGGAGGTCCATGTTCAGCAGTGGCTGTAATGTTACTATGAGTGAAAAATATTAATTATTTATTCATTGCGAATTGACTGATTACGAAAGACCTAATGTAAATGTAATATAATTAATATTTTCGGACTCTGTGACCAACATTAAAGACACAAACAAGATACTGGTCATTACATTCATCATAAACTTTATTACTAATTCAAAAGGTAATAATTTTTAAGGAATTATTATTTATAAAGAAATCCAGTGTATAAATGACAAAATACACCAGTAAGAATTATCTTACTTATAAATAATTAATGGTTCAAAAGTGGACATTCCTCCAGTATTATAATTTTTTTTTATAGGATAGGGGTGACAAACGAGCACACATTCTACCTGATGGTAAGTTGTTGCTATGGCCCATAGACATCTATATCTATTCTCGATTACGAATCAAAATGCCAATGCGTTGTCACTCGGGAGGACTAAGATGGAATGCCTCGTTTCCAGTAAAAGGGGTCTCCGGTTCTTTACACTCACCGTACGAAACACAGCAGCATTAAGCTACTATTTTACTGTGGTATTCTTTGAGAGCGTGGTCCTTCCCCGGTCGAGCCATTCGTGCTACAACTATACTACTAATATAACTGCAGCATGTCTCTACCACGTAAAACGTTTTAAAGTCAGTACATAGTTACTTTATAAACTTTTAATTTTGTTGCTTAAAGTTAACAATTAGAACGTTTTCAAAATACATCAAAAACTACGACCCCTATCTTTGGAACCTTAGAATTGGAACTTTTTGTTTAGATTTCTATAGGGCCATCTCTGTAGTAAAATATGTTTATTAAAAAAATATTAAATGATATTTCTCTGTTAAGCTTTTTCGTCTTATTATATGGCACTCAGTAGGATACATTGAGTAGGCACTCAGTGGGTGGACCACTACATTCGACTCGTAAGAACTGTTCCGTAATTGCGTGTCAGATAGAAGCGTCAAGGTTTTTAAATATTGTGACATTGCATCGACGCTACAAGAGCGGTAGAATGAGTTGTACCTAACGTTATACGAAATTTTGAAAAAATTTCATACTGTTGTACGTGACACACACAGAACCTCTCGATAGAGTTAATAGTGAAGTATATAATAGTGTTCCGTGCACAGACCACAGAACAAAGAACACTGACACTACGATGAAACGTACATATTTCGCAATTACCTATATGTATTTAAATTTGTTAACTTAGAACTCTTATTAACATAGCACTTTTAAGCATCAATACTCAGCAACCAGTTCCTTTCAGGCATTCACATCAAGCAACCGTTTTCATATCACACTAATATCATATCGGAGCGACCTCTACCGAGCACGACATGCGCAACCGCAATGTGCAATGTACATATATAGGTACGTCAGCAATAAAATGCATAGAACCAGAGTAATCGACACAGCTCGACGAATCGGAAAGTTGAAGTTGCAATGGGGCGGCCATATATCTCGAAGAATCGACAAACTATGGAGAAGCGAGGTTCTCGCGTGGTAACCTCATACCGGTAAGTAATCTGTTAAAACATGTATGTCGATGGGTGCAGGTGACCTCGGATCATATGTTTTTTTAAGGTTTTCTTTGGGGTAGGCCTATGTGCAGCAGTAGACTTATGAAGGGCTGTGATAATGATGAAAGCACGAAAAAGTTGATGTCACTCTCACAGGTTGTTGAATTGCTATTTTAGACGTAATCCTAGTTTTAAGGGATAAGTAAATAAAATAAAAGTTACTTTTAGCAATATTCAGATAGATTTATTTAATACAATATGTCGGATGACTTGCTAGGACCCAGTGCATACATCATCTAGACTACGGAAGAATTATGTAACGTAACATACACATATAACATTAATTATCACCTTAAGCAGTTGATCAACAAGATTGCATTTCGTAAGATTAGTAAAAAGTATTGGAAACTTGACGAACCACCCACTGAGCAATAAGGCCTACATCCTAGGTAGATGTTCCATAGACAGAATGTTATATAAAGTTGTGTTATTCTAACATACTTATAAACAGCCTACACCGCGATTTTTTCGGAGCCTAAATCATATGGGACTATAGTACTCAATGATTGACATTTTATAGAAAAAAATAGAACATTTTTTACATACATAGAAATAAAATTGAGTTTCTGTCTGTAAATTCGTAAGAACAGTATTATATATGAGTACTAATGGTAATGGTATTAGGACATGAATAATTTTATTGAACAGATGGCAATGAAACTTAACTAAGAGATAGAGAGCATTGCCAGGAATGAACTTCATTCAAAATTACAAACCAATAATTGTTTAATAAGGTTTATTATTACACAACTTTAGAATACATTATTAATGAAGCCCCCTTGGAATGAGATGGTCGCTACCATGCTGCATCTAAATGTTTTCATACTCAATTTTATAAAATATTATATTGTAAATTATTGTTTAAAAAAAAAGTCTTGCTGGGTTTCTGGCGGGTTTTTCTAGGACAGAGGCTTTCTTACAAACCAGGGTCAAAGCTATAACTTTCAATAGGTTCTTGTATTGTAATCGATAGTGAATAAAACGAATTCTATTCCAAAATGACAATAAAGCGCGTCCCAACAACAATTTCGCCATTCAAAAGGTAAAATTTGCCGTCGTGAGTACACTAAACACGTGAAGTGATATTTGAAATCTTGCGAGAGTTGGATCCATGTTTGCTGATCATAACAGAGATTTCAAGTAGGTAAATACGTTTGTATTTATGTTTAAAATGAGTGTACTCAATATTTAGTAAATAATAACATTCAGTTCAAACATTTACTGAAATTCTTTATTTATTAACTAGCGTCTCGCGCGGCAGCTTCGTCTAGATATGGTCTACAAATGTGCCGTTATTTTTGATAAGAAATAAGATCAGTGAAAACAATATTCATTTTATACATTTTGCGTTATTTTAAAATATATTCCTAGATAGACAAAATGTAGCATAGATCCCTCCTGGCATTGGTCTGTATCGATCCACAGAACGATACGGGGTAGTGGATATTCGTACATCACCACTACACGGTCCATCTGGTTAATATATATATATATATATATTACATTTTTATATATATTATATATATCATAGTCACAACGCCATATTGTATATAGTTGTTTTATTTCTAACGTTATCATTAAAAAGAATATAGAATAGACGTTTCCGAATGTGACGAAAAGGGAGTCGAACTCAGCATGTTGCATGGCGAACCACAGCCGCTGTTCGGTCCACATCCAATATATTACAAATAAATCCCAACGGTAAGTAATAACAAATTAAGCAAATAAACAGCAGAAAAATCCACGAGATTACTAGGTTATACATGAATTGTGTTTTAAAATTACTAAGATTACAATCCTAACAACAATGGAAGGACAGCGAGTGCAGAACCAGAATATAATATAATAAATACACTAACAGATAGCTTAAAAATAAAAAATAATTAAATGAGAAAAAAACGGAACACTAATAATAATAAAAAAAAAGTGCGCATGTTATTAAATCCTAACATACTTTAGAACATGTAGCATAAACCCTGTGGTTTCCGTTAACTGCCTTATCAGAATCAGTATTCGAGCGTATGGAAATAATATTTTTTTCGGAAAACTCGACCGTTTAAAAAAAAATTCAATTTAATAAAATATATTTGCAAATTGTATGTGGTTTTATTTCCTCTTACTCACACCAGTATGGTAATGCATATTTGACAATCCTCTTACTCCTCGGCTATTGTGGTGTTGTAATATAAAATCGCGCCTTCTATAATCTGTGCTCATCCTGATAAAGTATAGTCTATATTTTTTTACTCTCTCTACTCTGTGGCCATTACTAGCACAAATGTAGTATTGTATTAAGTTAAAATAAAATTTTGCTATATTCTTTAAAAATCAGTGTTATTTTTATTTAAAAACAACAGCAGGGATAATAAAACCACCTACAATTTGCAAGTTATTTTTTTAATAAAATAATTTTTTAATTGTGTCTTTTTTTAAATTCTATACGCTTGAATACCTACAGATTCGAGCGTAAGCTGATAATTCTGTTTATGCGAACCACAGGGTTTTTGTTACATTCGTGGATTACGTCGGATTGGGGGCGACTAAATCTAGTACAGTTTAACCCTCAGAAGACACAAGTTTGCGCGTTAACCACTCAAAAGAACCCCTTTGTCGTATCTCCTCAGTTTTAAGGCACTCCTCATGTTGCTCCAGCCAGTATTGGAATCCTCTGCGTCGACATATCGAGTGACATGCAGTTTCATGGTCACTTGGAAGAGAAGGCCAAATTGGCCTCTAAAAACTTGGCGTGTTCAGCAGAGTGGGACAGTATTCCATGCCGACGCACCGTCTGCAACTTTACAAGGCGCAGGTTCGGCCGCACATGGAATATTGTTCCCATCTTTGGGCTGGGGCTCCCCAGTGCCAGCTCCTTCCACTTGACTGAATCTAGCGCAGAGCGGCTCGAATCGTCAACAACGGAGTGCTTTCCGATCGGCTCGATTCACTGGCGCTGCGTAGGGACTTTGCATCCCTTTGCGTTTTCTATCGTATCTATCACGGGGAGTGCTCTGAGGAATTGGTCGGATTAATGCCAGCCGCCAAATTTCATGAACGTACTACGCGGCAAACCTCCCGATACCATCCACACCATCTGGATGTTTGGCGGTTCACAACTGTACGTTTCACAAGGAGTTTTCTTCCGCGTACGACCTCTCTGTGAAATAGTTTACCTCTGGCGATTTCTCCGGACCGATACGACCTGGGGACCTTCAAGAAAAGAGCTTACTCCTTTCTAAAGGACCGCTAAAACACCTGCAATTCCCCTGGTGTTGCGGTTGTTCATGCGCGGTGGAAGTCACTTAACATCAGGTGAACCGTATGTTCCTTTGCACCCTCTTCGATAAAAAAAAACATATTGTATATGCTACAGTCGCCTTGTCTTTGAGGACTAAGACATAATGATTTACAGCCCGTAATCATACTGACTTTATTCCTTGCGGCTATTATAGGCAAATTTCACAGCAAAAATAGATATACCTACCAAGACGGACTCCTAGGCAAAATTCAAACGAAGTCGACTGTTGATTGTGAAATAAATATTGACCACTTTGTTTAAAACACTCGGTTAGAAGCTGATATGCGTTATGCATGAGGGCAACAAATCAACTTAATGAACGTTCAGTGCGGTTTTGCTGTAGGGCGGACCGCGGTAGTCGAGTACATCGATCTACCTCTACAGAGCAACATGCAGTAACCACTTGGTTTTATTGGGTTAATGAACGCAATCTATTATACAGCATGACTACAAACTAAGTATAATGTATTAAGAAGTTAAGTACTTCATAAATATTGTCAATCGAAGTCTCATACTCAGTATATGTTATAATGCAATAATTATTTATCGAGTAGTGGAGGTGTAAGAATATCCACTACCACATATCATCCCGTGGGTGTCCTAAGAGGCGGCGGAGGGAATCAAATCGGGAGACGGGCAGCAGCATCTTCCTAATAACGACTAAAAACATAGAACTGCGGTTACCAACCCGCTTGCCAAGAGTGGCAAATATCCCCCCTAAAATAAGACCACCCATGGGGAGGCCTATATTCAGTAGACTCTGATAGGCTGTGATAGTAACGGTAACCGGCAATAAATATAAATGATGTGACAACATATTTGTGATGAAAATCTGGCACACAACTGTTATATTTATAAGTATCGACGGCTCCGTGGCGCAGTGGCTTAGCAATGATTGGCTGTGCTGAGGGCCGTGGGTTCGAATCCCGCACAGAACAAGTATTTGTTTGTTCTTGTGCAATTTATGTTTGTAAACTGCCTCCACGATACAGGGGAAAATTCTAGTGTGGGGATAAACTTTAAAAAAAGAGTTTTCTTTTGAGTGTAATTTGATTGCTGTCTGTTTTGTTGTGTATGTAATAAATAAACAGTGTTAAACACGAAATAATTTATTATGTAGCACTCGCTGTAAATTTCATAATACGCGAGCAAACCCAGTTCGCGATCCCCGCCGGCACCAATGAAATTGTTAATTGCAATTTTAAGTGCTGATTTACCACGTGCGTGGCGGTGAAGGAAATCATCGTGAGGTAACATTTTTATACGACTTATAGTGGAAAGGTGTAAGTAAATTCACTATCCATTTTATTTTTGTGTGCCGTAAGAAGTGATAGAGAAATCAAACAGCAAATGGACAGTAGCTTATTCCGCGTAACAGACTCAAGTTGGTGAAAAAATTTTGCTAAGCGTGGCAGTTATTGCAAAAATCCCCCTGAGGGCGATCTGTTGGGAGGTCTATGTTCAACAGTAGCCGCATACTACGAGTATACATAATGTATATATTTAATATCAGATTATACCAACAAATATTCTTCCTTCTTAGTACATGTTCTTGCTTTCTTCTTTTCTCACTTGTCCATATTTCGGCCTTTTCTAATCAAATTGGCTTTGGAATAGTTTTTTTTTATACAGTTTTTCTACAACACTTATTGCAAGTTTTTATTTTATTTACCACTGGTTCGGAAAACACCTCCATCTCAGGAAGAACCAGCAAGAAACCTGGTGGGATTATATATTTTTAACATATATAACTTTAAAATAATTTTGTACAACTTTTGGAATTTATTTATTTATTCCGCCAAATTTATCACTAACATTATATGCTTTAATGACCTAATGCGCTAGTGTAAACATTTTATTTACGATAACATATTACAAATAATGAATAATCATTACATCATGATAGTGATCACCTTATTCCCGGGGGTTATATATTATGTATTCCTTAACCACTTATTGTACAATTTTTTATCAAATAAAGTTTTAAACTCGTTGAGCGACAAACATTGAATATGTTCCAGGAGTTTATTGCAAACGCGATTTTTTTTTTATATTTTTTGGGTACAGTTCACGAGGGAGGCATCAAGTGATCTGCACCCCGGTCACGTAACGATGTTATTTGCAATCGGTGGCCGGGTACACGCGTTGCGTCTGACCTGTTACTGCATATAGCGACGATAACGTAAATTGGATTCGATCTTGAAGTTCCACTGTGCATATCCATTCCATCCATTATAGCCTATAAAAGTTCACTGCTGAACATAGGCCTCCCCCATAGATCGTTTCATAGAGGGGATTTTGCCATAGTCGCCACGCTTGGAAGGCAAGTTGGCAACTGCAGTATTTTGATCGGTTGTCATGAAGATACTGCTGCTCATCTCCTGCTTCAATCACCCTCTGTCGCCTATTCTGACGTCCACTGCACGATATAGGGTAGTGGATATTCTTACACCGCTGTGCATATGCGTACATATTATATGAGTCGGCTGGGTGGCGAAGTGGATTAGTTTTCGCATGGGGCGTTGCGGACCGCCGCTCCGGCACGTATTCAAAACGAACCTAGTATTTTCATGGCATACAAATAATTGGTTCTGGTCGAGATCTTCGTTTATGCGCATTTTATGTGGCTTTTAATTATCTTTTAAAAAAAGTGGCTAAAGATAGATACAGATGCGTTGTCTCTTGAGACTAGGATAACATATGTCGCAACCAGTGATTATACTGGTTCTCTATACCCTTCAGACCGGAACTCAGCAGTACCAGCACTGCTATTGTTGGTAGAAATAGATATGAGGGTGGCACCTATAAGGCGGACTTCTAGGTAGAAGAGAAACCTGTAGAGTCGTATCTAAAAGATATAGATAAAAATATGGAGATGTGCTAGCAGAACTTGCGCCACGTGGATTCCTTACAAACGTTACATATGTATTAGATAGTTAATTTATTCTGGCATTTATGGGTAAGGTAGGCACCGAACATTTCTCCAAGGAAAAGTTAAGTCAGATGGAAGGACTAAATTTTGCAGTGAAAAATTTATCCCATACATTGGCCCACATCGAGGTCTATGCTATAAATACAAATGCAAGTTTGTAATCGCAAAAGATTATTTTTTAAGAAATATAACGAAAAATTAACGATTTTTTAATATCGTCCCTTTACTTTTCTTACAATAAATTTGCCCCTTTGTATTTCACATTAATTTCAACTTGATATCTTTGCGCGTTTGTGAGAAAACAGGAAAAGTGGATGAACGGACAACAAAATGATCTTATAAAGGTTACGTTTTTTGTCTTAAGTAATGTCTGTAATTTTTCATACATTTTAAGTCATTTTTGCTTCGCTGCGTATAATTGTTTTACGTAATTTCGACAAAAAGCCACTTTGATCTATTATAAAATCTTTTGTTTGACACCCACGAGATCATGAGGCCATCCCTAGTGTGGGAGTCACAGAACTAATTGTATTTTGGCTAAGTGTTTTTC
>DWHP01009340.1:0-10237 GCA_018247895.1 Parnassius honrathi | reverse complement strand
CGGAGAATACTTCGAAAAGCAATAAATACATTTTTAAATAGTAATGTTGCGTCACTTCCTTGATTCCCGAAATTTTCAGTGCCGCCCTCGTATTTTAAAGATCATTGAAAGCCAAAGTAAAGAACAATATCAAATAGAAAAATACATAAAGATTAAAAAGGAATGTGTATTTTTTCCCCTGAATTTCCCAATACTACTATTTTTTAGATTTTTTTAGAAAAATACTATATTTCAAAAAAGTTCAAAAAAGGTGGCAACCCTTTAATTACTCTATTACCCAAATGAATAAAAGAAAATTATGATGATGATGATGATAGCTATCCTTCTCACCGACCGTTGCATTGTTTACTGCATATTATAATATGTTAGGTACGTTGTTGAAAGTTTTTAATTACAAACAATGTGATAACCTTCTGCTATAGGTGCCCCTGCTCCACATACCTATCAATAACAAGACAGTGAGGCTTGTGGCAGCATACTTTTCTGCAAATAGTTCTGGGTTTGAATCCGAAACAATATTTATAATACACAAATAATTTGTCTACGAACTTAGAGTTATTGTGTTTTGTACGGTGTTTTTTTAATTTTTTATTTGACTCTATCTCGTGTCTCAGGGACTTTCCGTACCTCTTGATTACGAATACGGTTGTATGCTTCGGCACTTTCATTATAAGCATGTAAAAAGTCTACCACTGGACAAAGTGTTCTCTCAAGTTTGAAGTATTTATTAGCGAACACAGTACAAGATACGCTTGCATACAGACATCGTCTGCTTACTACCGCATCGGTCTAAATAAGATACGTAGGGTAATATGGTCACCTTAAGCCTCGCCGCCCTATAAAACTAAAACTAGGAGGAGGACAGAGACAAAAACACAAAGTCGTATTCTATAGATAATATATTAAGAAAAAAATAGCAAACAAGCTCTGCCAATAATTATTCGATATTTTTATGATAACTTAATTTTAAGATTAATTATTTAATAACACTTCGAAAAATTAACTTAAAAAACTAAATACACTACACGATACTAAAATCGACTAAAATATTTACTATAATGTCAACTGTCAACATGGCGTCGATGAAGCAGCACCCTTTTGATGAACCGATGAAGAGCTAACGTATCATAAGCCCATCTATACAAACAAGGCTGTAGTTCTTGTGTTACAAGAAAGTGACCGTATTAGCCATGACCATATTACCCTCAAGTTACTATATTATTACACTTATTTTTCCTTTGATTGAATATTCCATTATGTCTTGTGCTGCAAATTTTCCTGGTCCTTATTTCCTTTTGTTAATTTTTACGTAACTTAAGGGTCACAAAACCGAGAAAATAATAATTTCTCGTTATTAACTAAGGATGCGAATAATCGAGGTGGCAGTCGGGTGGCAGTGGCACAGCATTTCTGCCGCTGACCATGCGGTGTATTTCTATTCCCTGCACTAATATTATTCATCCTATATTAATACTTAGTCCTAGGTTCTTGTTCATTTATGATTAATTTTTTTCCTTAAACAAAGTTATTTTAATTTAAGACTAGTAGTTCTACTAGTCTTAACACTCCTGCAATTAAAATAAAGATGCTAAAATTATTCAGCTATGACCCGCGTAAAAATAAAAATGATGTGTCTTACCTAGTCTGCTTTTAAAACCTGATTCTATTACTTGACACCTTTATTTTTATAAAGCTGAGTATATTTCAAAGTTGCATACGCGTTGGTCGCGTTTGCTAATGATCCACACGCTCACGATCCAAAGTTGTTTTATGTATTTGTATTTGAAACATCATTCGCGGCTAATTTGAGTCCGATTTAGTGCTCGAATCTACCAAACGACTGAATAATACCTATATATGATTACTCATTTGAAATAAGCTGATTTCCGCGAGATTGGCGTCTGAATGTAATTCGATTTTGTTTTTAGAATAAGGGTGACAAACAAGCACACAGTCCACCTGATGGTAAGTGGATACTGTGGTCCATAGACATCTACATTGATCATTTGTTACAATCAAAACGTAGTTGCGTTGTCAGTCTAGAGGACTAAGATCAAATGCCTCGTTTCCAGTTAAAAAGGGTCTCTGGATCTCTACACTCACCACACGAAACACAGCAGTATTAAGCTGCTATTTTTCTCTGGTATTCTGTGAGGGCATTGTATTCGATTCATGAGAAATCTAATTTTTCATTCAATGAATACCTTCGTAGTTAATATAACTTCTTAAATCAAACTCTACGTATACCTATTAGATATCAAAATATTCCTTGTAGAGAGAGTCTCTACAAAAAATATATTGTTTAATCTTTCAGTATCTATCAATTACCGCTGAACATACATACATAGACCCAGCTGCAACGCTTGGCAGACGGGTTGGCAGCCGCAGTTTTTTTATCATTTTGAGTGGTTATCAAGAGGATGCTGCTGTTCACGGGACGATATGGGGTAGTGGTTATTCCAGCACCGCCACTGCACAATTTAATGTTTAATATTAACAGAATTAAATAGGAAATTCGTCGATGACGCCGCATATGGGCGAACCTCAATTTATTAAAAAAAAACAGCAAGATAAGATTTATTATTGCCCGATTATTAGCTTTTTTCATCTGATAATTAAACGTATTTGTAGTTTTCCAATAAATCTAATATTTTTAATTTTCTGATGAAAAAAAGCTAGTAGGTAATCGGGGAAAATAAATGTTTTTTACTCTCTTGTAATTTTTTTTTAATTGAAGTTTGCACCTTTGCGGTGTCAACAACGAAATGTTTCATGTAGTGATGTTCACCATTTGCTGAAAGTGCCATGACTTGAAAACTACTTAAATATGTAAATGGGAATACCTAACATATTATCTCAACATTAAGCCACGTGAAAGTCACAGGCGGGCTGACTTTAAAGTTTTTATACAAGATTAAATGACTTCAGTTCGATAAGTTTTTATTAGTTCAAAATATAAATACGACGTTTATTATCATCATAAAAAATATGTAACTGAAACCTAGAATAACGTAGCTACAGTCCTACTCCCCGTATAGTGCCAAGAACGCTGACTGGGCTTCCTCACTGTATTGCCATACTTGCCCTTAGAGCGAGAAAATAACTAGCCAGCCAGTAATTCTTGTCACCAGCAGTGGCGAAAAGTCGCGAATATATCCTTTAGGAATTTCACCGCACGCTTACTTCCCGGTCCGATAGCTTATACAGCAAATGGCACAAATTTAAAAATGATTTCATTAATTTTCATGTTTTTCTTTGATCGTTAACCTCTCTGAGAAGAAGACGAGGGCGGAACGAAGATAGTGAAGTGAGAGAAGCCTTCTGCGCCTTAAATCAATGGCTTCTGTCATCTATGCCTGATACTTTATGTAATGTTCGTTGACAGCATAAGCATCTCAACTCTAATGGCTTACACAATTATTTAACGTTATTCCACTTAAAATTAGGTAGCCAAAAATATACCTTGCTTAAACCAAAGCTTTTCTTTTACTTATACATTGCAAAAGGAATATTTTAAGGAAGATTTATTGAAAATGGGCCAAATTAGGAGTATCCTTAACCGACGAACATGTGTGCGTAGGTATATGGATGTGAAGGAGGCGAGAGAGGTGTGTCAGGATCGTGCCAAATGGAAGTCTGTAGTCTCTGTCTACTCCTCTGGGTAACAAGCGTGAGTGTTTATGTTATGTTATTTTTATAATACTATACATGTGGTGATCGTGTGTCGTTGAGAGTAGATGATATTATTACACAGCCAAGTGTACGGCTTTTGCTTTTGCCCTTTTTACGAATAAATTGAGGAAATGCTTTTGTTGCGTTTTTAGTATGAATGCAACGTTTTAATAGTATGAATGCTTTTAATATACGGCTTGAAAGACCAATTATGTCAATTTTACAATATTTGAGATATTTCAGCAATTTTCCGTTTGTTGGACTTTGATTATAGACAGGTATATAATCAAACTTGTTGGAATCACATATTCGTTCGCATCATCGTCTATGTCATATAAATCTTAAGAGGATACCTTGAGACTGAATCGAAGTTTTGGGGGCGTGGCTTATTCCTTTGTCGGAGAAGCTAACGGGCGACTGAGGGAGTGTCAAAATGAAAGTGATGGAATGACATCATAGTACGCCAATTACGAGATAGCCATACCGAGCAAGCGCTTGTAAAAAAACTAAGTAAGCGCCAAACAACATTTTTATTTATTTTAACAAAAATTCGTTATGGATTAAAAAGCTGGTGTATGAGAACTTAGATGTGATTATTTACTATCCCATAAAAACAATTCCATGAAATTATTCGTAAGAATATTGTGGTGTCATCGAGAAATGGAAATAACTAGAGCCTACTTTGCAATTTTTTTTCCATCGAGAAAATTACATGATATCGTGTTTTCCTTTTACTTAATCCAAGGTTATATAGTCAAAAATCATATACCAAAATTTTGTTTTGTAATCTACAAAACTTAAAAAAATATGTTCAATAGAAAAACCAGCAAATTTTCGAGGTATCACCTTAACCTATATAAATCTTATTAGGGAGATAATTTGATGACGTAGGTTTCTCAGTAGGTCCATTTACTAGTGTAGGACGATAACATTTTGGTTCGCTTTGACGTCAAGCGTACGGAAATTATAGTTTAATCAAATGGTCGTTTTTACGCGTAAGGAATAAGTGCGAAAGTGAATTGTTTTTTTATGTCGTATTTACACATTATAAGAGTGTTACAGTATAGTGGTTGTTTTGTTTCTTTATCATGTGATTATTGTGTTATTGGCATTAAAATCTGCTTTGATTACTTGTCGTGCAATATAATCGCTGGTCGGGGTTGACGACGTTTAGTCTTTGGCCTGCCTTAGGTCGCGTGTTGACTATCAATCGTTTGGATAGTTTAATAATAGAGTTACGCGTTAGTTATTTTGTATTCTGTTATATATTCCAAGTTTAAATATATCTTTAATTAAAAGCATAATCTTTTATAAGCTCATCTGAGTTTATAAGTTACTGGCCGGTGAAAAAGGTAATTAGTAATACTTTATTTTTAACGCTTCGAGTTACGCTTTCGTAAACGCTTCTATAATTAGATCAAAGAGCTTTTAATAGATGTCATTCAAACAATTATATGAATAAATGTACTACAGTTTCCACGCTACTAGCATATCTAATTGCAATACAATGTAAGACCTTTATCGTAATTCCGTGAATCAAATAATTCTGCCTGTACTAGCATTATTTGTGTACAAAATGTACCCATTGAAAACAATGAAATTGTTTGAGTATAAAACAAGCGTTCTGTATTACGGAAGTAGACACTAAATATTTTTATGCTGAATAGCGATTTTACTTTTTCTTTTTATTATTATTAACACATTAGTTATTTTTTTCTTTTGAGGTGGATTAGTGCCAGTTGCATGACTGTTAAGTATAGACTAACGATGTTTACATTTTCAATTTAGTACTAAGGGGGCTTTGCTAATGCGTTTACATGGTTTATTTAATAGAACGTTAAACAAGCACACAAAATACCTGATTTTTGCTAGAGTGTGGCAGTCAGATAACAAATTACCCTCAATAAAGAATAAAAACGATAGATTATTTGGGGTGTAAGCATGTAACTGTTTCTCGAGACTACAGTATAACCTCATTATAGGAAATCATAAGAAAACTAAAATCCACAGACTAGAAATAGGAAGCAGTCTTACCATTGTAAAGGTATTGGATCCGAGTTCACCGACACTGCATAGCGTATTGAGTATTGGAGAATTTCTACCGATTACCTTAGAAATGTAATCATAGATTTATAAAGGCTGAAAGAGAAACAGAAAAAGATTAGATCCGTTATCTCTATGAATTAAGATTTCGATGGAGTAGAATTACTCATTGTCAGTTTAACCGAATGTTTTTAGATGATGCTCTAACGATTGTATTCTGTGGAGATGTTATCCATCTTCGGTGAAAACCATTCATTTTGTCAGCTTATTGTGCTACATAACTCTAAGGTTTAAAACATCAAGATGATTAAACCATCATCATTATCATTACAGCTCTTCAGAAGTTCACTGCTAAACATATTCCTCCTCCGGGAACACACATACGCCATAAAGACTTTTCTTTTCCGGGTCCGTCTACCGCCTCGTTGGTCTAGTGGTAGTAGGTAAGCGCGATTGCTGATCACAAGGTCCCGGGTTTGAATCCCGGGTCAGCCAAAGTCAGTAATTGGGTTGTTCTGTCAAGAAAATCTCAGTAGGTACTTATACGCGGTAGAGCCATGCTGCAGTTATATTAGTAATTATAGTTGTAGCATAAATTGGTCGGCGGTCGACCGGGGAAGGACCACGTTCTCACAAAATACCAGCGTATAATAGTAGCTTAATGCTGCTGTGTTACGTAAGTAGTAGTAAGTGTAAAGATCCGGAGACCCTTTTTTTGGAAAAGGGGCATTTCATCTTAGTCAACCAATTTTTTTCTATTAACTTTCTTCAGCATTTGCCTATAGTACTTAGTCTTAACCTCTGCAATTTTGACCACTTATTATAAAATACCATGTATAATTAAATACAAAAATATGTTTTTTTTTATACAATGTAAACTTGTCTATTCCAGATCCAACATGGACGGTCCCGCAGGACCAACACCATGTAAGTTAAGAAATGGCAGAAACGAGACGCAAGACGACTTAACTACACCCGTAGAAAGGCTCAGTACGGATGACACAAGCAACGACAGCTATCAAACGAATTGTCAATGTGACAAGATACAAAGCGAAGTGAAAATAAGAAGCAAGAGGTACGGCAGAGGGGCTGTGGAGTCAGGTAAATTCAAAAATTTATACTTTTCCATAAAAAAAGTATGCTATAACAGCATTAACAATATTGCCAATAACTACTAAGACTAACTTAGATGATTGTTTTAAAAATAATTTACATACTAGTCGAAATCAAACCTCTACTTTAAGCTTTACGTATGTGCTCTGTATCAGCCTATTAGCTAGGTACTATCGCTGAAATTTAATTATAGGGATTGACGCTATATATCCATTTATTTAATACAACTGACATATAACAAGTCAACGCAAACCCATCCTTATAAGACCAATGCTCTTGATCTTGACGTAGGATAGGCAATAAAATTGATTGATCTGACAGATGTGTTACATTTTCGTGGTGCCAGAGAAAGTGCCTTCCTGGCTTTAGTCGCTTTACACAACAAGCTGATAAAATATTTTGGTACAAACTGTTACGTAGTTTTGATCCTCAAAAGAAAGAAAAAGGCGGCTATTTGTTTCTGTGTGCTTCGTGCAGGGCGACATTTAGTTTGTTTTTATAAGATAGGGGTGACAAACGAGCATACAGTCCACCTGATGGTAAGTGGTTGCTGTGGCTCATAGACATCTACGTCTACCATCGATTACGAATCAGAACACTGTGTTGTCACCCGTGAGGACTAAGAAGGAATGCCTCGTTTCCAGTAAAAAGGGTCTCCGGTTCTCTACGCTCACCATATGAAACACAACAGCGTTAAGCTGCTATTTTACGCTGATTTTCTGTGAGAGTGTGTTCCTTCTCCGGACGAGCCGATCCATTCGTGGTACAACTATACCATGTGGCGGCGCTGTCGTCGTGCCACAAGTGAAACGCACCGAAGCCTAAATCGCGCTATCAAAAAGTTCCGAATCATAAACATTATGTATAGAACTTCTCCGAACTATCACTAGGAGTGTTGGCCGCTCCCCGGGCAGAACACCTTGCCCGGCGGGAGATCCCCCCTTTTCCTTCCACGGCCACAACTACGTATATAGCTGCAGCAAAGCTCCACTTTCAAGCACCATGCAGTCTACTGTCGCTTTATTTCGGTATCCATTTTGCAACGCTAGTCAGTATACTGTAAACGTTTTTTTTTCGCACTACAACTGGCACCGATGCAACCGGCGGTCTTTTTGCTCATCTGTAACTTTGTGTAGTATCCACTACATCTAAAACGATGTTTACGGAAAGTTGGTCATGAATGATGGTTTATATTACTACAGACCTAGTTTCCAGTTCTCGCTTAAGCTCATAAATTAGGACCGAAAAGTTCAAAACATTTTTAGGACCTTTGAGCTTTTATAGTCCTGTAGTAAATGATAGCGCGAAAGTAACGACGACGTAACTGAGCTCCATTGCTGCAAACAAATTCACGCCAGACCTTGCGCAGAAAAAAACGAGCGAGCCTTACAGTAACCGCATATGATATGTAACATCTGACATCTCGTCTTGGTAACAAGCAACATTAACATTATATCCTAAAAAAAACTTGCAAAACAAATATAAATTGAGCAGCGACAGAAATTAACCTGCAAAATTTATAAAAGCTACGAGTATATATTAAAATATTTATTCAAATAATTATTAATTATTTCTTATTTGCATTTTTATCAATGATCTGCCCTTTTCTCGGATACGTACTTATTATCAAGAGTAAATATATTTATTAATATAGTTTACACATTTATATTAGTTTATATAACAGCACACTTTACTACCAGCGCGCGCGCTCATTGGTCAAATCAAATACCGCGCGCTTCCCCGGCTTCCTGTTACACACTTCCGTCCCTTTTCACGAAATCACTCCCACAGATTGCGGAAAAACGAGTTAAAAGATGTTACACATTAAAACGTTATTTCTACATTCGTAAATTGCACACGGACGAACATTCAAACCCTTCCCTTTATTTCAAATTGTAAGACCATTTCTCTTATAATTACCTGCATGTAAATGATTAGCAAATAGAGATTACAGCTAACCCAGATGTTGTCGATATTAAATATATGCTGTACGTAATTACTCGTAGAACTGCCCTAGAATTTCAAACTAAAATATCATCCAAATAAGTACAAAATATTTTCCAAGAACGGTTAACTATTTGACTGACCTAGCAGCGATGCCTTAAGAGTAGTTCAGGTTTTCTAAATGCATTTTGGTATATTTAATGTGTCTTATAAACTCAACATACTTTATCTAACCAAGCTTTTATTCGAATATTTAAAAAAATATTTATTTCTATAACAAAATTATCAAGAAAGTTAAAAGAGATAAGTATTATGTTAGATAACAGTTTAACTGCCGCTTTTATTTTATATATGAATAAATCTTAGGCCTTGGGGACTCATTACAATGTGAAAACCTAAAGTTCGTCACCCCAATATTTAATAATGTCCTATAACCTTAGGAACGTTTTTAGGAATAAAAATAAGAATAATAAAAAACGTAAAACTTACCAAGAAGTAACTTTTTCTTTAACAGCAGAAGTCCTCTCTTCGTCCTTGGGCTTCTTTCCTGCTCCGGGGCGCCATATACCGATTCGTACGCAGAAAAGTCGTTACTAAAACCAGCTACATCTTCCACTGGCCGTTCGTAATGAACACTCGCTACAACGGTTGCGACAAGGCAGACTAATACAATAATTGTAGAAAACTGCATTTTTCTTATTCTGAAAAATTTATCGAATTATGTAACTTAATCATTTTTATTTTATATATAATCATAGTATTTTATCAGAAAATCTTTTACTGTAAATTATCAGCAAGACTAATCAGTAGCCCAAGCGGCTTGTTCAACTCTAATATTTTGGCATTCATATTACAAATTCTGTAATTAGTCCATCACAGGATTTTACTAAGTAAAAAATTACAAAGCGTTTAGATAAAATTTAAACATGTGTTCTTTTTTAAAATATCTTTTTTTATTTTAATATAATCGTCGGTGCATCCATTACTAATGATATAACTTTTGAACGACTTGATCGTTTGATCGTATTCACACAATATATTTTTAGTCACGACGATAGTTCATAGCAATGGTAGAATCCGATAGGTGGCGCTATAAGCTATGAACTTATCATATATGTATTAATGAAAATATGACAAAAATGTTTACAGTAGAATATTGGTTTAATGGGATAAAAAATAATGACAATATTTGGACCCGACAGTTGGCGCTGTGGTTGAGATATTAATAAATGTTATATTTACACTATAAAAATAGTTATATTTACACTATAAAAACGTATTTATCAAGTCTCTTGGAAGTACGTTTACGACAGAAAGACAGATACAGTGACAGACAACGTGATCCCAAATTTCGGCATAGAATATTTAGTCCAGGAGGAATCGGCGCATGAGTACTGAAAACTATTCACTCCAATTCGAAGTTATGAATTTTTAAATGTTTAAAAAATCCCAAATTCGGATACTT
>DWHP01009339.1:0-10237 GCA_018247895.1 Parnassius honrathi | reverse complement strand
TTCGTGCATGACGTCCCTCCTCACAAGGGCCGCAGTACCTCTGTACGCGACACCTTCTGGGGAGATCTCGTCGTGACAATACACGAAGAAGTTGGGGAGCTTTAGTTGTGCAGAGGGGTGCAGTTTGGTTTTTCCCAGCAGTACAATCTGGACTTTATACTGCTGGACCAACGTGCGCAGTTCGGCGACCTTCCCTGTAATGCCACCGGGGTTCCAGTATACTATTTTAATTGTCTTGCCCTTTGCTGATACTTGATAGTTGGGCTAAGGCAGTGAGAGTTGCCGCTAATGGGTTGGTGCCTGTGGTCATGGCTGTTAAGACCTCTCCCAGGATTTTGATAACCACTCCCACCAGCCGTGCAAGGGCCTCTTCTATGGGTCACCCTGAAAGTGTGTTGTCATCTGCAAGAATTGCTTGGGTCCTGCAGGTCTCGGGCCTCGGGGTGTGCCCCCATTACGCGGACTATCCTCGCGGCCCACTACTATGGGCCGGTCCTAGGAGCCTTATTTAGGCGTTTTTAGTCGAAGTTTTTCGTAGTCGGTTAAGACTACGGAAAAAGGAGGTTATCTTGAGAAGTCGAAGTTGGCCTATCTGCGGCATTGTGGGTTGTTACTCAACTCTCTTATCTATATAGAGAGGAGTTCTCTTGGATAAGGTCGCCCGTCCGGTGGGAGAGTGTGTAGCGGCGCTAGATTGTTAAGATGTAAGTGTGGCCCGTTATCTGCGCGGTCGAACAAGCCGCGTGCCAATCGGGCCACAAAGTCCTGGATGGTTTCTACTTTGAGGTTGGCCGCTATGACGTCATTCCGGACGTAGCGACCCGCACCGACTATGATCCTTAAAGTCAAATTTTGCTGGGCCTGCAGTGCCGCCTCAGAGGATCTCTCAGAAGCGCATACCAGGCCGGAGCAGCGTAATGGGTCTAATGTACATCTTGTAGATCTTCACTTTGGTCTTAAGTGGCAACTTGGATGCCAGGACCGGATGGAGCAACGCCCGCGCACATCTAGCTCTGCGGACAACGAAGTTGACGTGCACAGTCATGCGCAGCGCCCGGTCAGTCCGGCACCCAAGGTAGGTCACGGCCTTCTCGTACGCGATCTTCTGGCCAATAAGGGTTAACGGAGGTGGTAGGTTCCTGAGGCGGCGAGTGAGCAGAGCGGTCGTCTTACCAACATTGACGACCATCCTCCACTCATCTAGCCATGAGCTATAATCCAGTGGCGGCCCCAGGGCGGTGCGAACAGTGCGACCGCACCGGGCGCCGTTATCAATCGAAACGCTACCACCGGGCACCGGTCACCATTTAACACAGTCTTATCACTAAAATTTCATTTTGTTGACGAAAGTCAAAGCACGAGTATTTTGTTACTTACAAGCTAGAAAGTGACTCCTCGGAAAAAGGACTTACTGGCCTCTTTCTTGATGCAATTGTACAAGTGTTTGACTTAGACATGAATTACTGTCCAGGTCAAGGGAACAATAATGGGGCTAACTTAGTAGGAAAATTAAAGGTGTTCAAACCAGAATTTGACTAAATATTCTCGGGCATTTTTCAATTCATGTGGTTGAGGTTATTAGAGCTTAATTTGTTCATATTTGCGCAATAAAATAAAATGATGTGTCCTACCCAGTCAGAAGAGCACCTACCAACCGCCCTCAATTGCATGCACTATCCCCGTAACCACTAATCCTAGTACCACCACTCCCAGTACCACCACACCCAACACCATCACACTAGGGACGACACACCACTCACGATAATACGATACGTGTTTCGTCTCTTCGTGTAGAGGTGAAACACGTAATGACAATTTCATCTGAGGATGCCTTGTGTAGAGGCAAAACACATGTCGTATTATCAAGAGTGGTGTGCCGTTCCTAGTGTGATGGTGCTGGGAGGGCTGGCACTGGGAGTGGTGGTGCTGGAAGTGGTGGTGAAAGTGATTAGTGATAGAAAGCTCTTCAGACTGGGCAGGACAAATCATTGTATTTTACTACGCGGAAATGAGCAAATTCAGTTCTAACAACTTTAATTTAATGGATTTCCGCCGCCTGATTTTTTAATTATTAAAAAAGTTCAGTATTTTTGCGTAACAATCGAGCAAAAACCAACGTGGAACTCTCTACCTTAGCAACGTATGTCACACGGCTAAAATTGGTTTAGGTACGTGCGGTCATATGGTTGGGAACAACTAGGGTTTGCATCCCAGTATGATCCTATGGCTGTACAGCAGCATAGTGATGCCGATTATCACCTACACCTCCACTGTCTGTTGTAATAAAGCTAAATAAAAGACGACTGCGGACAGACTAAATAGTCTACAAAGGACTGCCTGCTTAATGGCAACTGGAGCGATGTGATCATAGCCTGGAGCAGCCGTTAATGCACTTCTGTGCCTAACGCCCCTTCTGACCTGCGTCTTAAAAAGCGCATGGCCATCCTGGGACTAAGCAATAGAAGGATGTGACGGTTTTGTTCCTAAACGGAAGTCACACTTCTGCACATTCTGACTGATTGTGGACCCTTAATACCCAAACGTAACACATCTGACAAACTATCTACTTCGCCCAGAAGAAGTGAAATTGCTCACAGCTAAGCAACTCACATTCATTGAACACATAGGGCTTAGCAGTGAACTATAGTCATAGTAGCGATCACAACAGATCGTTTAGGTCGCAGTGATAGTAAATCTAGACCTGCATAGCCGCTCGCACAAAAAAGCTATGTCAAATCTATGGATTTAACAAAGGTGTCGTATTATTTAAAAATTTTGTCAGGATTTTGAAACAGTACCGAGATTTTTCATCTGCTCTAATTACAGATAGATCCAATTTTTGAGCCAGCCCGATCCCAAAGATATTCAGATATTTGATAAGTCTAATACTATTTAAAATCACGAAAACGCAACCGTATAGTATAGGAACTCTGAGGTTTTTTATTTAGAAGGGCGCCTCTATAAGATCTCGCACCACCCTAAAATTTTGCTAGGGCCGTCACTGGCTATATCTGCACCTTTTTACTTATAATATCATTGTATATCTGTATGTTTTTCTTTGAGTGTCACCAGTGAATTGGCCCGGCTCCGCACGGGTAGCACTAATAGCTGAGTAGGATTAGGTAAGTTGACTTTCTTTCGTTAACGCTTATAAAAAACTACAAAAACAAATGAAATCATCTATAAATCTGGGGATGTATGTCTCTTCCATTCGCATAACATTTCTTAGTCGATAGTTAGTAATTAGGAGTAATGTTCGTGAATCTAGCTTTCTGTATATTTCTGATTGTGCAATGTCATTCTCACGGTCTCTCACACTTAAAAAGTGACTTTTTCTTTATCTTACTTTAAATTTAATTATTAGAGGTGACATCTATTATAAGAATAATGAGTAAACTGCTTGGAAGGTAGAATAACTCGACGCGGCGGAAAAAAATTTCTACCTCAACGTGAATATTGCAACACTTGTCAATAAAATGTAGTGATTTTTTTACTAACTGGCTTTACGGCTCTGTGTTCTAGCCCTTTTGGGCCTATCATTTCTTTCGGAATCTTCATTTTTATATTCTTCTTCTTCACAATATGCTGATGCATCACATTGCGAATCCCTTGGGAGATTTTGACGACAGCTCAACCCAGCGGACAGTTGATCACGACAGCCACTCAAGTTCATAAGGCGCCCAAGCGGCAAAGTCAAAATAACTTGAGGTTTATATCGACATCAAAGCACTTGTTTCATCGTTTTATCAAATAGTTCACACGCGCGGACACTTAATTCACAAAATCGAATCACTTTTACGAATTAAAATCCACTTCAAACCATTATTCAAACGACAAAACGAGCAACAATCCGTTTACGGCTAAGTCCGCCAAAACTCCAAAAAAAGGTTGTGAATGTAGCTCTGCATCTTTTGACAGTTAGGCACCAAAATGTCAGCCATTTTGGACGCGTAGTTGTTATGTGACAGTCGTTTGAGTGAGTCGATGTGAGTTTTTTAAATATAAAATTTTTGTTTTTGAATGGGGATCATCATTACTACCCTTCACAAGTCAACTGCTGAACATAGGCTTCCCCCAAGGAATGCCACAAAGACTCTGTGTATGGGGACTCTGTACAGGGTCGGATTTACTTAAGGGCTTTTTGGGCTGTAGCCCAAAAAGTCCTTAAGTAGCTGTTCCATTGAAAACAATAGTCGATAAAATGAAGGAAAAAAGGTTTAAAATAAGGTTTTAAACTGTTTTTAAAATTGCTACACCCGTACGGGATGTCCACATACGAACACTTTGTGAACTGCAATAAATAAATTATTACTATTATTGTTATAAATCATGTTTTTTTTAATTTATTTTTTCAATACCAAATGAACAATCGATTCTAATGATAATTTGTGAATTGCTACACTCATTACAAATTACATATTAAAATGTGACGTGAGGGACAAGATTACATTAATAATGTCGCTTGGTATGTTTATTTTCAGAAAAATATCAAAATCTTATTTTACAATACGTCTTTTAGAAGGTATAAAAGTGGAGCTGAAAATTAGAGTTAGATTGAGAAAAAAAAGAAATAAATGTGCGAAAATTAAAACTTTCTTTATATTAGAACATAAAAATGAGAAAAATGTAGGAGGGAGGAATGAGCAAAAGGAAGGTAATAGGTAGGTAAATACCTAGGCGGAAATAAATTTAGAAAATATTAAGTTTTACTTTGAGAAATATGTTGATGTGGGCTTGCGACCAGTATTGCTAAATGATTTTATAAACGACATCCTCTCATATGAAATGACTGATTTACAAAATAAAGATCCAAAACATATATTCAGCTTGAATAAAGAAATACAAAGAACAAAAGAGATCTTTTTCAAATTGGTATTTCATTAATAAATGAAAATGACCAATTATCGGAAAGACCTTGTTATTCAACTAGGATCGGTACTGTTTTTTGTTTGACCTCCAAACATTTTTCTAAAATCTCTTCTATTGAGAAGGGATTTTAGAAAAAAGTTAAGTTAACGAAAAAGCAAGTTATAATTTACATAACGAAACCACACAAGCCTGTCAATTTATTTAGCAATAATGTCGTACGGTTGCTGTTAGTATATTTTTTATTGTTTTTTATGTTTTTTATTACTTGTAACAAACATTAAGTCATATTATATAAACCCAACAAATTAACGATCCACCCCTGACTCTGCACCATCATTTATCATAGTGAAATTTTGGGCAGTTGAATTAAAACTTAGCCGTGAGAGCTTGGGAGACGATGAATGTTCGGGACGTCCAAAAATACAGACGATAACTTTGCTAAAGTTCACCTAATGGTGTTACACGACTGCCGAATTAAAGTGAGAAAGATAGCAGAGGTTACTAAAATGTCCAAAGAACGTGTTTGTCACATATTTACACACTTTTCGCGCAGTTTAGGCGCAATAAGTCCGAGTTTTGGCGCCGAATAATATATAAATGAAATTTGGATAAACCGTTATACGCCCAAAAGCAAAATACAGTCAAAATAGTGAACTACAAAGGAGGAACCGGCTCCAAAAAGCAAAAACTTTACCTTAAAAAAGGAAAAACCATTACAGGAGCAAACCATCCATCATTACTTGACAAACTGAAGGTAGAAATTGCGGAAAAGAGACCACATTTGCAGAAAAAGAAAATCCTGTTTTACCATGACAACATGCCGCCATACACCTCAGCGGCTGCCATGGCGAAAATCCACGAACTACGGTTTGAACTGCTTGACCATCCGCCTTACTCACCAGATCTAACCCCAAACGACTTTTTTTGTTCTCTCATCTAAAAGTTGCGCGCTGAGGATAGCGATTTTCGTCAAATAAAAACGCCGAGTACTATTTGGACGGGTTAGTAAGATTGGAGCATCGCTGGTGTGTAGAGTTAGAAAAGAAATGTGTACACAAGGAGACTATGTACAAAAATAAAAATAAAATTTTATCGTACCTTGATCGAAAGTTCGTATTTCGAACCTATTTTCAGGAACGAATTTTTTTATTTTGTCTCCCGATTCAACGACTTATTAATTTAGTACTACAATAGTAGAAGGGCGCGGGAAGACACACAACAAGGTACTTTAAGTCGCGTAGGGTTTTACGAATGTGTGCGTGCGAAGTAAAATCAGTTAAAATAATGAATTACCACGCATTTTGAATTTTTTTTAATTAATTTTTCGTTACCATTTGCCTACATTACTTATATTTGAAACCCCGAATAGATTTGAAAGAAACGCTTATAACGATGAAGAAAACGGTTATAATAAAATGTAATTTTTTGTTGTTATTACTTATTTATATTCTTTAAATTAAAATAAAATTTTCTTTTATCACATCCACATTATATTTATACACAGCTGCAACACCAATGGGTCGGCTCGACTGAGGTAGGACCGCACTTTCTCAGAATACCAGCGTGAAACAGCAGGATAATGCTGCTGCGTTTTGTATGGTGAGCTAGAGAACCGGAGATCCTTTTCACTGGTAACGAGGTGCTCCATCTTAGTTCTTAGGGGTGAAAACGCATTTGCATTTTTCTTATTCGATGATGGGTGGTATTTGTCTATGGGTCATAGCATGCACTTAACATCAGGTGAATTAAGTGCTTGTTTATCATCCTTATTCTATTAAAATTTTGTTATTAACTCTTATGACTAAAATTTATCAAACTAAAGCATGCTTACTGTTACAATAAGCCACGAGTTTGGATAGAATTTCGGTGTCAGTCCATTCAGGGTGTTGTTCTTTCACTCGTTGCATTATCCGCGCCTTCGCACCGAGCAGGGCAACTAACGTAGCCTCACTTGCGGTGCCTTGAATGACACCACCGGCTTCGCCTCCAGAGCGGGCTAAAAATTGTTCGGGTAGACCGAGCATCTGACCCAACCAATCCAGCATTACTACCTCCAGTTCCGTGCATGCGGGGCTTGCAATCTAGAAAATAAATTCATTCAAAATATATAATATGCATTGTTGCATTTTATGATCGTTTATTCCTAGAGTCTGGTTCGAATCATAACAGAAACCAATATTAGCAAGAACTCTTAATATAGGTACATTTTCGAATTCGGATATGTTGTGTTTGCGGATTGTAAGTAAAGTATTTGCAATTACACTGCGTCACAAGTATGTCAGGACAAGTAAAGCGACTCTGTATTTGCGTGTAGGTACATTTACTGCACTATTGTGACAAAACCATTTAGCAGAACATCTTTACCAAGTATTCCTTTGCGGACAGAGACACCCCTTATTTAGATCGATATAATGAATGGACGTTAGTACTTCTTATTGGATTTTAGTAGTGTAAATACATGTACCCATTTGAAAATACGGTTGCAAACAATACTTAAGGTATTGTATCGAAAATGTGAATTTGTCGTTCATAACATCATAACCATCGATATTTTTAACTAAACCTCACATAACGAAACATTGAAATATCGTTTAATATGCACGGTGTTTCACATCAATGCTTTATAGATAATGAAACATGAACAAAGTATAGGAGACCAGGAAGAAATTATGTATATACACATTAACATTGAGTCATTCCGACTCAAACTGCGTTCGCGTTCATATCTGATTGTTGATTATGTAAGCGTGTGCATCCCTATTAGAGTTATATATATATATATTCTTATGGGCGAGGGGATAAGCTATTGCAAAAGCATTCCTTTATAAGGGCCCAAAATAATTCTCATCTATATACATTTTAGGTCCACAATTGTGATGAATATTCCGTATGAGTCATATTTAGATACCACAAGTATTAATATTCGATATTGAACAGAATAGGTATTCTTATAGTTCACAAAATAAAAGTTATTATAGAAATTAAAACGATACAAATTATAAGTATAAACGTAATCACAAAAATGCGTGACCGGTTTACCTGTCTACGTCCCATTAAAAATTCAAAATAATACTGACGTTGGATTTGGTTTTTATAAATATTTTGCATTAATTTTAACTTCCAGATAGAATTCAGAATAGTGTCAAATAAATGCTTATTTTACGCCTGAACAACGCACACACAACTCTTATGGACGCTACACACGGTCAGTTCAACTGATCATTCCAACAGATCGGTTCAAACTAAAGTTGTTGATATTTTTTAAAATATTGAATTTTTCATATATCGATAATCATAAATATATCAATATCGAAGCTTTATATATAAGTTTATTTATCGATATATCGAAAATCCAATATTTAAAAAATATTAAGTTTTAGTTTGAACTGATTCAGTTGAACTGACCATGTGTGGCGACCACTAGAATAATAACACCGCTATACATCGAAATGATTAAAAATTAAATGACTTAAAATACGTATGTTTTATTTTACAAAATAGGTATGAATTTGGTAGTACCAACCCGCCAGCAAAATGTTACAGTTCACGGAAAATCCCTCATCTAGTAGAGCAATGGCCAGAGAATTATGGCCAGCCGAAAACTTTAAGAAAATAGTTTTGAAACAATATCTTACCCATGTGAAGCCAATACAAGCGATTGCACCGCTCAGCATATCAGCTACGATAGCTGGATAAGAATTCGCAGTAGGGAAGTATGCGTGGAACCGAGGCGAGTGCCAGTGTGTTACTCCGGACATAACAACACGTTCTATGTCTGCCATGACCGCGGTCCAGGGCTCAGGTTGTTGAGGAGCCTGCTCGGGAACTAGTGGTCGTAAATAGCCAGGTGTAACAGACGGTACGACTTGTCTGAAAACATATTAATATTATATTTATAAAACTTATAACCAGTTAAGGATCCCACACTCACAGATGTGTAAGAAATGAGCTAATAGAGTTGAGATAGACCTTTCATGCCCTAGAGCTTCATCCCCATGCCTCATAAAAACGTTCAACGCATTCGCGACTGTAGTGACTCCGATCTTAATCAAAGAGCTATTGACTCCTTTTTTATAAAAAGGCACATAGATCGATCGTGAATCTACAAATGCTATCCATAAACAGTGTTTTTTTTACCACTGACTTGTTTCCCGGACAGACATTTCATACAAAGTATTACGAAATTAATTATTTTACGCATCTGTAGCCCGCATTGTTTGAAGTTGGCTGCGTTTGTCAATTTAATTTTTTATATTAAAAATGGATATAGGCCGTAGCACACTGTTATGGTCGCCACACACGGTCATTCCACAACTGATCATTCCAACTGATCTGTTCAAACGAAAACTCTTGATATTTTTTAAAATATTGGTTTTTCGATTTATCGAAATTGGAATGATCAGTTGAACCGAATGTGTGTGGCGTCCATAACGACTTAAAAAAAACTTGATTCAAAGGAAATGAAATTTTATAATTATGTACCCAGTAACTACGTCATATGATATAAAAGCTCACATAATAAACTTGACTTATTTTAAGTCGTAATCGTAAACATCAATTATATTTGCTCGGTTTTTCTAAACTCCATAGAAATTACACTTTTGATCACTTCAACAAATTGATATTGGCCTTGGCTGAGGTCGGCAGGTTTTAGAGGGCAACATTGTGTGAAAGGAAAGCCTTGAATTTTTAAATGATGCGACTACAAATGTCAAAAATTTTGATTTCCAAAAATAGTTCTTTCGTAATACATAAATTAAGTAACGGTAAAAATAAATTACGGATATTTTATACTAGAATTTCTGAAAACAGATTTTTTTTACAGGAGAGGGTGCTAAGGATAGGGATAAGCATAAACATACATAGAATTATACATTTCTAAATAATATAAACTGACCGATTTTATATTTTACGATACCTACTTTGCAAAAATGAGGGTAGATAGGGTAGGCAATTTTCGACATTGGGCGGTAAAAACATAATACATATTATTCTATGCTACGCCACCGACAGATTAGGTATAGCAGGCCCTCTCCATTAAAATATGATATTTCTGTGACGTGATCTCTGCTCAGTATAATCACAGAATAAATAATAGTAGTATAATGCGTGATTACGCTTAGGTACATATTTACATACTCGTAAAATATTTAGATGATGCGTTCTACACGAATTTTGATTGAAGTCGGACTCTGCTAAACGTTAATTTCGATGTTACCATGACATGCCGAATTTCAAAGACTATTATTTTATTTATTGAATAGTGTTACAAGCTTGAGGTTCGTGACAATTAAAAACTGCCGATTGAATTACCAAAATTAACACTTTTATTACCGAACACCAATTAAAACTTAAAAGACACTAATAT
>DWHP01009338.1:0-10237 GCA_018247895.1 Parnassius honrathi | reverse complement strand
ACTTTTGTTGGTTTCGGGATATAAAATTCAATCTTTCCGATATCATTTTTGCCATCATGTCAACGCAGTATTGACTGAATAAATCTTGGTAATGATGTAAAGTATTGAAACGGTTATCTTTGGCCATAATTCTGTATGCATAGAACTGCATACGGGAAACTGTTTTGTTTTGTGCGGAACCTTGTTGCTGTATAGTCAGATAATAGCAATCTTCTCCTTTCATAAACATCAAAGGTTACTGAAGGGGACCGTAAGTGCGATGCAATTCGGATACTCTTTTCAACAGACCATCTTTACTATGCAGTATTATATCTCTGGGTCCCCTTGTCTTCATCTACTAACAGGACGGCATCTTCGTTTGTTGTAGGGGAATTGTATCCTCCTCGATGTTGAATTTGTGGTGTGCGATCGGCGTGAATTATTAATTTTAAATTGTCGAAAGAATAGTTGCTTTCTAAATTGTATTTGAAACTACGTATGTATTGGTTATAGTTATTTAATACGGTCTGTAACTCATTGATTAAATCGGGTTTTAAAGTTGGTGCCATGTTTGATCGCCGCATCAGAAATGAAATATATCTGTAAAAATTTCGGGCTTCGCCCTGTTGTAGGAAGGAAACTACCAATTAAATGATAAATCTGACCGTCTATCTTAAAAGTAGGCATAAAGTTTCCTTCACGAATTTCTTTAGCACCGAACGACGTCATTTGAAACAATGTATTATACTTGCGTATGTTTTTTAAAAAGTGCACAGTTAAGAGATCTTTTATTGGTTGTGACGGTTCTTGATTATCAGGGATAACCACTTTTCCTGCAGCACAACACATACCATTTGGTTCATCACTCCATTTATTTGCAAAACACTTAGGACATATTTTATTCATTTTGCCTATTTTTACAGTGATTTGCTGAGCATAATCTACATTGGCATCGTAATTGAAAGCTGATCTATGTCCTTGAGCTAAATTCCGAT
Organism: Parnassius honrathi; assembly: GCA_018247895.1. Taxonomy (NCBI): domain Eukaryota; kingdom Metazoa; phylum Arthropoda; class Insecta; order Lepidoptera; family Papilionidae; genus Parnassius; species Parnassius honrathi. The sequence goes on along the minus strand of DWHP01009338.1, from coordinate 9,263 downwards.
TACGTGCTCTGACTCTAACTGCCCGCTGTCTTTCTGTTGCTAGGCGCTGCGCACGTTCAGCGCTAGATTCCCGAGCACGGATCTGCGATGTTCTCACTCCTTGGTTAGCGAGCCGCTGCGAGCGCTCTGCGCTAGTCAACCTATCCCTTGCTGCTGAGACATGCTGCCTTAAATCAGAAAGACGCTGCGCACGTTCAGTGCTAGATTCCCGAGCACGGGCCTGCGATGTTCTCCAGCTTTGCTTAGCAAGCCGCTGTGAACGCTCGGAGCTAGATTAATTTTATATTATCTTCGAAACTATTTAACCAATTGTCATACTGTTTGGGACAAATCGTATCTCTATGATGTTCTTGGGATCATAATAATTTTTTTTCGATAAGGTTTAATACGTTGTTGTTTAAAAAATCGACCAAAAGTAAGTACGTCGAAAAGTACTATTTTTAACACATAAAAGCTACTACATCTGCTAAAATATGAAAGATAGAAATATGGTGTCGCGGACTTTTTTGTAGAACTATTCAAAGCGGACCAGGTTGCCATACATTGTTTTCAATTATAACTGTTAAAGCAACGCATGCAAATAACTCCCTTTTGAGAGCTACTTTTTTCCGCCTGGCTAGACAAAAATAGAGATAGTTCGGCTAATATGCATGATATCTTTGTAACTTATAGCCTATAGCACAGACGAATAATGTAGCTTTCCACCAGTGAAACAGTTTTTAAAGTTGGTTCGTTACTTCCGGAGATTACCCCATACATACAAACTTCAAACAAATGTTACCTCTTTATAATATTAGTATAGATTTTAGAAATAAAGTGTTTTAGACTAAAATAAGAAATAATTTAATTTCTATAGAATATTTTATGTAGAAGAGGGGGCTAACAAGCATGTGGCTCATCTGATGGTGACTAATTACTATCGCCGTCCATAAATTGTAGCTCGTTGCCGGTTCTTTCTAAAGCAAAAAGCTCGTTTCTTGAAGGTGTGTAACAATGGTCTGAAAATCTGCTGGTGTCAGTAAATTCCACAATGCACGCTTATTTTCTTTTATAGAATGTGGCTGGCAAACGAGCACACAGTCTCCACCTGATAATAAGTAAATGCTATGGTCTATAGACATCGACATGTATCCTCGATTAAGAATCAAAATGCAGATGCGTTGTGTACCCCTGAGGATTAAGATGGAATGCCCCGCTTCCAGTAAAAAGGGTCTTTGTAAGGGTATTCTGTGAAAGCGTGCTCTCTTCGCGGTTAAGCCGACCCATTTGTAAAAGTTACAGCCTATATACGTCCCACTCCTGGATACACGCCTCCGATCATTTCTGAGAGGGTTTTAGGGCAAGGAATTGTCCGCCGTGCTGCCCCAATGCGTATTGGCGAACTTCACATATCTTTAAAATATGTTTTTTCTTGTTTCTTAGACATGCAAATTTCCTCACGATGTTTTCTTTCACCACCGACCACGTGGTAAGTCAGTACTTAAAATTACAATTAATAATTTCATTGGTGCCGGCGGGTACCAATCCCGGTTTGCTCGAGTACTGTGAAATTTACAGAGAGTGCTAACCATCTGAGCTACCACGGCTCACCTGGACCCATTTGTTCTACCACCATAATATAGCTGCAGCCTGTGGATACCTATAATATTAGGAAATTCCAAGAAAAACGTACAATGGCGGATTGCGAACCATCAAGGAAGATAATATGCTTGGAACTTGTAGTTGTGCCGCATTCTGCGATGGATAAAGCTGATCTGATACCGATAAGAGAATAGAAAGAGTCCCTATTTACTGGCAGCGCGCAGGCCATTCTTTCCCACTGGGCACTGGGGCCGTGCTCAGGGTCCCGCGTTCCATAGGGTTCTTATCCTAGTTCCTGCCGGATCACCAAACGATAACCGATATTTATTTATATCGAAAAAACCAAACGCTAATGACTGATTACAATACCTAATTGCTTATTAGCTTTCGCATGCCCGAAGCTACTCTATTCTCGCCCGAAAATCAGTTTTTTCGATTTCAGCACATTTAGATAAATTTAAATTAAAAAAACACAATTTAATGGTATGTATACTAAGTACACTGTTTTAAAGAAAAATCATCAATGCATTTTTTTTCATATAAGCGCAAAGTTTCAATTAACCATCATCGTCATCCCTACAGCCCTTCACAAGTCCAATGCTGAACATAGGCCTCCCTCAAGGAATGCCATAAAGCATGGTACTGAGCCACCTGCATCCATCGACTTCCTGTATGTCTTACCAGGTCGTCCCTCCATCTAGAGGAGGATTGCCCTACACCTTGCCTACCGGTACGACGCTGCCACTCGGGAACCTTTTTTCTCCGTTGGTTGTCGGTTTTTCGAGCAATATCGCCGGCCCATTGCCACTTTAGCTTACTGATCCGTCGGAATATGTCAGTCACTCTGGTTCCACTGCACTGGCACCACTGCGAATCTCCTCATTTATAAGTTTATCACGCAGAGAAACCCCGTGCATAGCCCTCTCCGAAGCTCGCTGAGCGACCTTGACCGTCCTCATACGACTAGTAGTTAAAGGCCACGTTTCAGATCCGTAAGTCGTCACTGGCAACATGCACTGATTGTACAATCTGCTTTCCAGGTTTCGAGGTATACCTTACGAGAAGATGTGGCGTAGTTTCTCAAATTTTGCCAAGGCCAGTTGAATGCGTCGATTGATCTCTGGATCGAAATTGGACTTACCTAGTCGGACTAATTGAACTTTTTGGTTCAACTACCGGCATAGTTGTGACATGGACATTACAGATGATCTTTGTTTTGTCCATGTTCATCTTAAGACTTATACTTTTGGGGACTATTGAGGTCATTCAGCATAGTACTTAGGTCCTCCAGCGATTCTGCCATAAGGACTATATAGCCGGTAAATCGAGTGTGAGTGATGTCATTGATGTTAATTGTACATAAAAGTGGATTCAAAATGTGTTTTCATCGCATATTTGCATATTTTATACAAAAAAACCAATCAAATAAATTTTAAATTTAATGAATATAACAAAAAATATTTGATTACAAATGTTATTATACACACTACCGATGGGAAATTTTTGGTATTAGTATTATTTTACTTGACGGATATTTTTATACCAGAATTAGTACAATATCTACTTATATCCTGTCTATCTATATCCAATATATATCTGTTCCTACACCGCCGTACATGAAGATACGTTATCAGTTTCACCGTTGACGTCACAGTCACCAAGGTGGAGCGCTCAGAACCTGAGTTGCCAAAGCCCTCTTACGGAGTAGGGGGTAACGGAACTTAGCCTTTGTATTTTTTTTTATTTACAAAATAGGTCATTCGGAATTTTTGACACTGTCAATGTTTGAATTATTTTTCCCTTTCATGGGCATGACATGTGAACAATTTTTAATACACCCTGTATTAAAAATTGTTCACATGTCCTAAATTGTATTGTCCTCATCTTTTGGTTTGGATAACAGCTGTAAGTCGATAATTGGGTAAAGGATATGAGGGCAAAATCAGATGTAGGTATTACACCCTCACTTACACCCCATCCCTTATCCAAGTTGTGCAGTAAATATGAAAAGCAAAGACATAACTTAGGAAACAGCTGAATTTATTCCCGTAGTTGACACGCTTAAAAGGCGAATTAGCAACCGGAGTTTTTTAATATTTTGAGCTGTCATGGGAAAGATCTTGTTGCCCATCTTTTGTTTCATTTTTTTATAGGATAAGGTGACAAACAAGCACACAGTCCATCTGAGTTAATTGGATGCTGTGGCCCGTAGACATCTACATTTAACCAAAAATAAGAATCAAAATGCAGATACCTTGTTACCCTCGAGGACTGAGATGGAATGTCTCGAGTCCAGTAAAACGGGTCTCCGGTTCTCTACACTCACCATGCGAAACACAGCAGCACTAAGCTGCTATTTTACGCTAGTATTCTGTGAGAGCGTGGTCCTTCCCCGGTCGAGCCAACCCACTGGTGCTAAAACCATAATAGCTGTAGCGTGGCTCTACCATAACATTTTCCCTCTGTGACATTTTACGACTCACGGAATGATGTGGAGTAATGGACACAAACAATAAGGCGAAGTAAAATAAATACAGTAAAAACAAATAAAAGACCAAAGTTATTTTATATCGAGGTGTAAGTTTATTCGCATAACAATGTTTCATACAAATTTCCTCGTTTTGTACACACCTTTTCATGGTTTGTTTTGTAGTTATTATCTTTTATAAAAGTTGACTCTCTAAAATTTTAACATATCGTCATGTCTGTTCCCTATATCTAATTCGCTTCACCACAGCGGTTAAATCATATAATAAAGGATTCACTAAGGCAAAAAGTATTAGGAGGAAATAATAATTATTTCGGACAGATAGTATAACGAAATAATATACAAATAAATGTGTTTCCAAGAACACGGAATGGGCCCTTATCGCGTAATATCAGCCTTCCATTATCGTTCGACGTGGCACTTAGCGCGAGTCTAGCTCGGCGACCGAGTGCAACTGAGCAAGCGAAAGCGCCAGAAGCCACGCCGTGCCGACAGTACTAGTGCCTCTCGGCCGTCTAGCTACACAAAATTTTCTAATGGACATTGCACAAATCGCACTGGTATCAGTGAACTGGCCACGAGGCTGCCAGTCACGCTTAATAAGAAAAAATTCGTCACTAAATAACAACTAAATCACTTTAAAATCAATCCAAAATGTACATTATTCATCTTATCCAAGTAAACAAATTCTAATCTGCTACAAAAAATTAGCAAATTTAAATACAAAGATCACCTAGTTCGTCTATGTAAAAATTAATCACTTAAGTATTAGCGAAACACAATAGTGAGTGAATGTTGCATCGCAACCCACTTGTGATATAGGTTATTATGCCTTTCATTGTACATTCAACGAATGATTAGCGAAAGATATTGCGTTGACACATTAAAACTAAAAAATGACTGTACAATTTATATTTTATATGTAAATATTTGTACATATTGCACTCTGAAGTAACAAACAATTATTAAGAAAAAAATCTGTCGAAACGAAGAATATATACGCAGAACGAAAAAATATCTCAGTAAATACAAAGTCAATGAAACCATTTTGTAATCACAATGTTCGTAGATCGTACATTAGTCTAAGTCCCCATGGCTTGCAAAGCTTACAAAAGATAAATACAGAGGTCATTTACAAAAAATATACTTCTACCCAAATAATATAAAAATAACAACAACCATCTGTACTTTCTTAGATGAATAAAATTAAACATATGTCAAACATATGACAATAAAATCTAAAGGTACCTATATACAACATTTTAATGGACACAGCGGACCCTCCCAAAGTCCACAGATTAGTTAAAGACTGGACGTGCCACGTTTGGTCACTACAGCACTCGTTCCCGTTGGGAAAATGAAACTGTTAGGAAATTCTATTGAAGAAAGGCAACCGGTTGTGACATCGAACTATCGCTCGTTTGAAGTCCATCTGTCCTAAGCCTACCCATACTTGCCCTATCTGATCTTGCGCATCTCAGTAAGCGACATAAACTTATCATCGTACTAATGTTTCATTATCAGCTAAGACACAAATTATATTAGGGTTTCTCATTACTTTTTACGTTTCTCGTCAGAGATTATTACATTACCTTAATAAACCTATGACAATTTCGAAATTGAATAATATGTATCAAACGCGACCGGCTGTGCACCGACAGAGTCCGTAAACTATGAAGCTATTCATAATGAATCACTACGCGTCATATGATGTATAACAATTTACTTATCGAATGGCAGTTATAATTTTCACAAGACAAGAGATGCGCAGCGCACGTGTGAACCGCCTTAAGGCTCACGTTCACATCTCCAATAATAAGGCATCGTATCATAGCGTAAACACGTTACGTAACACCACATACATCTACAGATCACAACTGAAACGTTTCGTAGAAAAACCTCCGCTATGACCACAAACATACCGGATCGCGACGTGAAATTACGTTTATAATGGCAGTGTGATTTTTAATCGCCCCTAAACAGCAGAGACCTAAGACACTCCAGTGACATTTGTGCTTCATTATATACTTTAGAATCGCCTACTGCTACAATAAAATAATTGTATAATTCGAAAAGATGTATCATTAAGCGATCTAGCGTTCCGTCCGCGGTGCAAGCCAGATCGTCTCACGCTGTATTTTATACGTATAATAAGAAATGCATTTCCAAAAAACCTCAGGCATACATATTATGTAAAATTACGCCACACTTATTGGCATGTAAAGAAGACACATTCAACACGCACCAAACAGACACTTATGTTATTAAATGTTTTAAACGTACAAATGATGTGTTGACGAGTCGCTCTGTATGCAAGTTACTCTGTAGACATGTACGATGTATTCATGCTGGATGAGCTTACGATCAAACTTGTTACTTCTACAATATCGACGACTTGATAAACATCGAAGGCTTCGAGACGGACACTGTACAACGATTACAATAGAGAAGTTTGTCAGAACGTACCATTAAACCAAAAGAAATGCCCAGCAACGAATAGAAAATATGTCTTATTTATTTTTTTTAACAACGCTTACGGATAACTGAGATCGATTAACTTTAGGATCTATATGCTAGAAATTCCATTCTCAACAATGTAGGTACGCAGTGCAGGTAACGCGAAATAAGGCATTTTGTACGGGTCACATTGGTTATGGGCCGTTTTAATGCATTGAATATCAACATATTATTGTTCTGCAATAGACAATTTTAAAGTTGCCTAGTATTATTCGTACGGAGACAGATGTGTTTGCTCGATTAAGACATCAAATTACGTGCATGAATCCTATCGAACTACTACATTTAGTACTTACTATTCCAATATTGTTCCCATAGAGTAAGCTCGCGAAACAGCTTAAGTCACTTATACATTTAAAAGAAATGAAATCCTATTGAGGTAAACAAGCTGCCGTTTTTTATAATAAAACTATAAAAAAGCAGAAAAAAAGATATCCTTCATAGATATATAAATACGTATTAAATATGCATTAAATAGAATTTCGCACAGATTTTATGGGTTCTACAATTCTTACCTCAAACCTAGATAACAGCTGCCTGATTACATGCACGCAATACGATGGTGAAGTAAGTAGAAATCGTATTATATTAAGTATAGATGTAACAATACATTCCACTGACAGGAACCATCAATCACATCTACCTCCGAAACACTTAGATTTCTTACAATTAGATGACAAGAATAGTCTATTTCATTTAATGTACATCGTTTGTTAATCTTATGGCGATACTTATTGTTAATTGCACAGACTGGTACAAACTGTTTGACTCTTCAACAGCTAACTCATCATTTATTACATTAACATCAGACAAAATAGTGTACCAAAAATCTTATGGTACATTAGTGACTGTAGATTACATAACGTTCTAATATAACATTGACTTAGTGCAGTGTGAACAACACCGTGATAAAACGAATCGAGCAATATCTTAACTATGATAAAAGTACATAAACAGGCAGACAAGATGCTGGTAATGCTTTAAAGAAAGCAAACGTTGACATTAGTTTTTTTTTTAAATCGTAATAAGACACACTTAAATCAGCCTATGTAAGATATTTCAACATATTATAAATGTAATCACAGCAATAATAAATTATAAATTATTCGACAAGTCGTAGGACACGGGCACAGGTCATTGAGTCGGAACCAAAGTCGACGATACACGATAACACGACAGACATAAACTATATATAAACAAACACGGTCGTGAATATAACAACGTCCGCCGACAGATGTCACCAAATTAGCAGAACGTCACCTAACGACTCTAGGAATATATTATATATGTATAGATTAATCGAAAAGGTCATTCAATATACTCTTAATTTTGGTAAATAAACATAAATATCAACTTTCTCATCCAATAGAAACATCTTTTCATATATTAGAATTAATTTTTTCATTCTTTATAACTCTCGTAGTGTATGTACGTACGTATTAATTTAAGAGGTGTACTTATTGAAGTCTTATTATAAAAAGTCGTATCCGAGTGACCAACCACCAAACTATCCAGTCACAAACGAAATAAACGTGGAGGGCGACACACGTCGACAAAAACGAGAGACGGTCGTTTTGGCCGACGTTGGGGCCATTTAAACGATCAACACTAAATATATTCTCCAAACGTTCAACAGCACATATATTCACTAATCTCTCGCTCATCGTTGTCGGTCACCGAATACGCGCAAAGTCGAGTACTCGCACCCGTAAATTGCACGGTCCTTATAAATAGTTTCATCACGTCCGACTTGAGTGTCCGAGCACTTCACTAAAACTAGCCAGTCTATGAGCGTTCTCTCCTCAGTGGCGCGTTCGTCGCCTACAGCGATCGGAGAAACACGAAACCTCGCCCGCTGTGGCGCCGTCGCGGTCCCGTCGCGGTGCCGGTGCGATACCGCTGCGTTGCGTCTGCGATGTTCTGCAACCTTACCACTAATTCGCACGGTAATTCCCAGCGAGTGCTAGCGCTTTGCGTCGCTACTCGAGTTTCATATTGACATCTCTCCTCGAACTCGACTCTCCGCTTCTTATAGACAATCGAACACGTGGTAAGGGGAGCTCGGCAAACTTCGTGGTTCAACCTACGCTTAGAGGCCGCGTGGGATATCGCGAGCGCGTGGCCGCTAAAGCTCCGTTGGGTTTTCCACAATAGGCGGTGGCTGCGTCGTCGACACGTCAGCCACATCCCATATCTCCTCGAGGAATGGCGGCAGCTTCCTGTTCTTTAGTTTTAGCGAGATGCACATGTTCGAGTTCTGCATTCCCAATGTCCGCAGCTCCGACAGCACGGAGAGGATCTTGCCGTAGATTACCGAGCAGCGAGGCGACGCACTGTGCTGGTTCACGATGTACATCCTCAAAGTGTTTAGATAGTATCTCTGTATCTCCTCCACTAGTTTCGGTTGCTCGAGGCCGGGCCGATCTACAATGGAATAAGTATGATTATTATAATATAAGTATAATATATTATTACCTAGTGTTGTTGATTTTTCTTTTTGAAAACCATTTTGTTCTTCTCCTAAAATCTTATGTTTATTTAGAAAACTATTTAATCTAGTATGCATTGCTTTTTCAAATATTTTAGCTAATATTGGGATGAGAGCAATAGGTCTATAATTATTAATTTCTTTTTTGCTGCCCGCTTTATGAATTGGCTTAATCACAGAAATTTTAAG
>DWHP01009337.1:0-10238 GCA_018247895.1 Parnassius honrathi | reverse complement strand
TCCGGCGGAGTAGGCTGCTTCCGAGGGGACTCGAGCAGGCCACTCAGCCGAGCTTCACGCGCTTCATTAGCATACTTCGTCCCCGCCTTGATCAAGTCGTCCGTGAGCGAAAATAATTGCTCGTAGTCCGCGAGGCAGGAGTCTAGGACTTCCTGTTCCGCATCCGAGGGCAAAAGCTCTGTGTAAGCCTCCTCCACTACGGCCCTTCGGGCCATGACCTGCTCGAGCCGCTTCTCTAAACTATGAACCCAATTGGGTCGCCCTATCAAAGTATAGGCATTCGCGGCCCAGCGCAGCTCCGCCTTCAGGCGAAGCGCAGGTGGCTTATGCGATGGCATCACTACTAAATACAAATTATATTAAATTAAGTACAATTACACCACACGGCAAGTACACACTACAGTCGGTCAGCAAAGATGCCTCGCTCAGGAGACTGACCCTTCGGCAATTTAATCTACTTACCCGTATTACCTGACGCGTAGGTACCTAACCCTAAACTACACTCCTGCCTGCGCAGCCTACGGGCGTGGTTGTACCCCCGATCCGCTAACAAAACAAAAAAATTATTATATTACGGCCGGACGTGATTGGAGAAACAATCAGCCACGCTCTTCTACCAAAGAATGCTACGGCCCTCAGTTGCCCCGACAGAAGTCGACTGGGCTAGGGCCCATCAGTAATCCAACTCTACGGGCAACCGGATGGTTCGGGCCCAAATGGCCTAATGGATAACTATTATGTAATGCACGTCGCAAGCAAACACATACTTACCGAGTTCCAAAGGTAGGGTCGACCACAAGGTACCGTCAGGGGTAAGTAAATGGTAGGTGTGAGTGGTATGAGAAGGTGTGTAATGTAACCTGACATCACCGATGTAATCTGCCAGCAGACACACATGCGTTGCCTTGCTCCACAGGGTGCAATCACTCCAGCGGGCTTCACCGTTATCTAAACTTAAGTCTAACGTCACTTAGCACAAAACTATAATCGAAGAAGAACGGGATCTCCTCCCGGGTCACAAAGTTTTAGCATTCCACCCGACAGTGGTAAAATTCCTTCGTATAATATCAAAATACCACCCCAGCAACAAGTCGACGCAAATTAATGGCAATCGAAGTTAAATTAACCACTCAAACTCAAGGAAAACCTCAATGTCACGTATACAGACAAAAAAAGACATTCAACCGAGCCGGCCGTCGCTGTCGATGATTTTTCCAGACTAATTGGCACGGCCACGCCCGTCAACGGAATGCACGCCGGCCCAAGCTGTCAAACAGGTTTTTCGCTCGAGACCAGCGTTTTTGCAAGTTTTTAAGTTGTTATGATTTGGCCTAAACAGGATACGTTTGCACAAAACTCTGCATCTCTTTTACATAATTATACATATTGAGATATAGTGAGTTTCTCTGTATAGTGGTCCTACCTCAGCATTACACCATATCATCATCATCATCATTCATAAGTTCCACTGCTGAACATAGGCCTTCCCTATTGTCATGCTTAGAAGGCGAATTGACGATCACAGTACCACTGTACCGGACGTCTCATACTTTTGACTATTTTTGACGCTACGATATGTTCATACCGCCATCTATCGGAACCATACGCCTCACATTTTTGATGCTACGATATGTTTATACCGCCATCTATCGGAATCAGACGTCTCACAATTTTGACGCTAAGATATGTTTATACCGCCATCTATCGGAACCAGATGTCTCACACTTTTGATGCTACGATATTCTTTACCGCCACTTGTGGGAACCAGACGTCTCACACTTTTGACGTTACCACAGGGTGATTGATTATATATGTTATGTTTTACATCGTCACCACTTGGTATATAGATAAGCTAGTATAATTGGGAAATTTGGTATATTATGCGAGTAATATGGACCTATTACCCGCAAAAACTTCGATTGCAAATGTTATCCACTTACATATTTTGCCACTAAACTGTAACTATTGCGTTCCCGCTTGACGAGTAAGAGAAGAAAGCCAGTATTAGAGGCTGTGTTTTTTTATTATAGAATAAGGGTGACAAACGAGCACACAGTCTACCTGATAGTAAGTGGATGCTGTGGCCCATAGGCATCTACATTCTTCGTCGATAAGAATCAAAACTCAGATGCGTTGTCATCGTTGAGGACTAAGACGGAATGCCTCATTTCCAGTAAAACAGGATCTCCGAATCTCCACACCCAGCATAAGCACAGCAGTATTAGCTGCTATTTTACGCTGATATTCTGTGGGAGCGTGGTCCTTCCCCGGTAGAGCCGACCCATTCGTGCTACAACCATAATATAGCCGCAGCGTGGCTCTACCACATTAGCTCCACCTTAGTTCTCAGAAGCGACAACACGTCCGTAGCCTTCTTTGTTTAAGATTGCCGTATGCGTATGGACGCATGTACGTCCATGGGGACGGCAGTACCCAATAATCAACAGGAGAAATGCATATTCGTCACGTTGGTTTTATAAAAAAAAACTTTCAAAATGACCTGGGCGGGACAGCCTGCCTGCGATTTGCTATTACGGGCGGCGGCTGCTCTCCCTGCGTGCCTACGTCTTTACAAAAACACTTTAAGGATATGGCAGACAAGACTACGTGGAGTCGGGGCGTTTATTTCGGTTTTAGTTCAGATTCGAGCTACATCTATAATACGTAATTGATAAAGAACAAAAAATGCCGTTCATACCTTACAGTAAGGTAATGGTGGTCCTGGAACCGATAATTCCCAGAATATTACCATCATCTACATCCAACCTCAATAATCTATCATCACTTAATTAGCACTTAATTTCTTGCTATTAATATTTATCGTATATAGTCTATTATCGTCACTGCGTTGCTACCGATACGTTTTGCCAGCAGCTCAAATTTCAACAGTTCGTTGCGGTGAAAATTTTAGAGCACCTAATTTTGGAACTTGGCACCTAATTAGCACCTAAAAAGTCCTGATTTTGGCTTTTGCTAAATGCAAATTCCTGATTTAGCATTACTGGCGAGACACAACTCTAGATTTAGTTCAGTGAGCGGTGCAACTGCAACTAGTTTTAGTGTACACATTGGACCGCGTGGACTTATGCTTTGACAGACGCGAAGCCTGCGTATGGCAGCGTTGCTCTATGTTGGTATCTTTTGGTATGGTATCAATGGGCTTACCATTAGGTGGACCGTTGTACATTTATCAGTTCTATTGAGTATTTAAAAAATCACTCAGGGCAGACGAATTGGTAAACGCAACATCGATTCTGTCGAAATAGTGCGACTGCTGATCATGAAGTCCTGAGTTGGCCCCAGGTCAGGCCAAAAAAATCAGTTATTGAATTTTACCGTCAAGAAATTCTCCGTAGCTGCCCGAAATCAGGAAGTTGGCGGTGTCTCACCCCCGTGCCTCGGAAAGCCGCTGGTCTTGCGCTTGATCTCTCCCCGGTCATGTAGGTTTACCGTCCCATCAGATTATGTGAGTGAGGGATTAGAGAGTGCACCTGTGCTTGCGCATACACTTGGGAACTATAATCCTGCCCTACGCCGATGGCTAGTCTCCGTTGGGGCTGGCCGCCGTGACCGAAAATTCGGTCTGGAGGACTCTCGAACTGGTGATGCTCCTTACCGTTACTCCTTACTATTTTGGTTTTGCATGGGTTTTTAAAAGGACATAGGTACCCTCATTTATCGATTGCCGGAGCCTTGTCCATTCCATTATTCAATAAATTGCTACTCTTAACGTGAAGTTCTTATCGTTATTTATTTATTGTTTGCTTCGCATTTTTAGCTTGAAGAATTATAAACAGCATTTTGATAAAATGGTTTTTTCAATGTTTTTTAATCTCTTAATCAGGAAATAATCGTGAAAATATGACAGAGAATTGAGATAAAAATCAAAGTAATAAAGATATTGCTTACTTACGGTCGGGTAATATTTTATAGATTATATGATATTCGTTTTTTTTTTCATAAATCAATTTAAGATAAATACACGGCAGAAATTTTAACAGTTTATTATAAAATAATTTACGGTTTTTTGCGTTTTGTCATTATAAATGTACTTAAATAAATAATAATAAAATTTAAAAAGACACGTACAACGCGCGTTTACAGTACTTTCTTTAATCTTACTTTATTATGTACAGGCAGGCTGAGAGTTGTACAAAATGGTTCACATAATAATATGATGTTGTCGTATAAAAAGGGGATTGTCCGTATTTAAGATGGTGCATACGGCGGTGGTCACCGATGGCGGCAGGCTTAGCTCTCGGCCGGTGCGGGCTCCGAAGCTGTCACTGTCTTGTTGCACAGTCTTTGAAGAAAACCTGGCAACCATAGACTTATGTTATAATCATGGGTTAAAGCTATTCGTGCATTAGTTTTTAATTAGTGTACATAAATAGCCCCACCAGTAAAACAAAGCTTAATACATTAGTTTTTATGAAATACATTACTGTCACACAATTACACATTATAAATTTTTGAATTATGCTTGCCATTAAAAACATTTTTGTGTAATATAAATTATCGAGTTATCCAAAACAATATGCATGTGAAATGAAAATATTTTATTAATTTTGCTAAGTGTATTATACCGTTACCTACAGGTATGACAACAAAGTTTTATTTACTGTAACAAAGTAAAGAATGTTAAATTTTAGCTGAAGTTCGGGAAAAAATATTAAATTCCCAAGGACATATTGAAATAAGAATGTGCAGGTGTTAAAATAATAAAACCAAGAAGTATTACGAAAGATGAAAGATATTGTAGCTCAAGGTGATAAAAGCCTTTTTGCGCAAGCGCGTAAAGTACGCGGGCTATTGTTTTGCACTTACGATCTTATAGCTAAAGATATGACGATACTTGTGATCTTCTACGCCATGACCTTCTTCAGGAATGCTGTAAACGGATAAATTGTCAGACACGGGGACACGCACAAACAAAATTACTACACAGACATGCCAAACAAATGTTTGATAACCTCTTCAGTGAGGAGGTTATTATAACTAATCTAATCTAAGAATCTACGATAGGACTTAGAAAACTACTAAAGAAACCACGAAAAGGTAGACTTATTTTACAAATACATGCTTTTGTTTAGGACTTTAAGAAACTAAAAAAACGTGGAGTTTTCTTTACAAATACATGCTTTCGTATAATTGATACATTTACTACAGACACTTAAGAAATGCTGAATGTATTTTTTTACAATTAATAATCATAAATGACACGTTTTGGATTAAGTACTTAGAAACTGGATTTATCTTACGACATGTACTACAACATGTACTTACAGCATTTCTTTTTAAGAAAACTTAGTATATATACAAAGGAAAAAGATTTGGTCACATTAATCAATACTTGCAAATACGTGGTCAAAGAAATGATACTTTATCGCTTGTTCACAATAACGTCTCTAAAATCTACCAATATGTAAAAAAATTATACTTTTTGATTTATACTTACATGCGTATGGGATCATACCGTCTTCGTCTTCGGGGTCCATGCAATCCTTTGTGATTTCCGCTACTTCACTGTCCTCAAGTCTCTCACCTGTAAAAAATTACATAATGTGACTTGTTACCGAACCTCAGAACTTTAAAAAAAATGTCCTAATACCAGTCATTAACATAATGCAAAGATTTAATGAAGCATATGTGGAAATATTGTATAAATTTTGTCATCGCACTTATTATTATATAGCCCAAGGTGGCGCAGGGGGATTAACCGCTTGTCGTGTATTTCATAGTACGCGAGCAGCCTGGTTACGATCGGTTGCTCCATAACCCCCTCAGAAATGAGAGGATACCTGTGCTCAGTAGTGGGACGTATACATAGGTTGTAGATATATATATTTACAAATGATTACACACACAATTTCTTGCCCTAAAACCCTGTCAGAAATGTGACGGCCGTGGTCTACTGCCGTGCGATTTACCCGGAATTTGCTGTCACGCATGACCACACTGTGGGATTTACTGTCGCCAGCAGTTTTCCGGACCGTTACGACTTAGGGACCTTCAAGAAAGTAACCTTCACGTTTCTGAAAGGCCGGCAACGCACTTGCAAATCCCCTGGTTTTACAGATGTTCATGGGCGACGGTAATCACTTACTTATGCTCGTTTGCCCCCTCTTTCATGAAAAAACGTATGTAGGCTATACCTATACTTTATTTTACATAATATACAATTTTAATTAAATATAATATAATTAAATAAACTAATTAAAGATATACTTTAGTCCATAAATTCGTGAGTAGGGTTGCCTAAATGATATCAAATAATAACGGCACCAAATTATAGAAGACTGCGAAAAACCAAATATACAGAGTTATGACAAAGGTTAAAAATCCATATACTCTTGTGGATTTGTGTATTTGTCTAACGTTGTGGCAAGATACAAGCCTATAATAATATAGAAAACGGGCTTTACGTGTATAAAAGAGCCCTGTATTTACCTTAATAGATTAAAGTAACATACGTTGCTATTACTTCAATGCAAATAAAAATAATTTATAATTTACTTCTTAATTTACTACCGCGGAATTACGTAAGACACAATATGTAGATATTCCAGTTTTATTGATGTAAACATTTAATATTGGTGGACGTAAGCCAAGTGAATATTAAAGAATTATTATAAAAGACCCCGTTTAGAATGTCATTTAAATTCAAATTGCTATTAGTAAAACTACGTTAATTGTAAACTGAAACGCTGCGCTGTCGTTGATCAACGTAAAAAACTTAAATTATTCCTTAAATTGCATCAGTCCAAAAAAAGTTTTAATGTTAAACTACCATTTCGCTATAAAATATAAATAAATTTTACCTAAAGCGAGAAGGGTGTGTGTCAGCTCAGCACTAAGCATAAGGCCATTCTCGGCTTTGTCGTAGAGCTTCAGACATTCCAAGAAGTCCTCATAGCAGCCCTGGTCTTTGTCTTTCTTGCACTGAGCGTAGATGGGAAGGAACTCATCAAGCTAAAATAGCAGAGGCCACATATGTGTTATAAGCTTATAAGTACCGCATAAAACCGAAAAAGTAGTATAAAAAGATTTAAAAAAAACTAATATATAAATTTTATAAATATGTAGAAATCAGAGGTATCTCCGTACAGAATATAATTATATTATATTGTAACGATCAGAATTATTCATTAGCATGCAGTTTTCTTTTTATTTTATTTCTACCAGATATTTATATCATAATTGCTATAATCGTTCTTTGCAGGATAATACGTCCTCTTTGTAAAATGTGTTGCTCAAAATGTCGATCTTTATTTTTGCAGGCTGAATATTGATGACACACATAATAGTTAAATACCGTAAGCTGTTTCTCGCCCTTCTTCTTTGTGCCACCGAGCTTCTCAATGGTGGCAAGTGTGGGGTTGGAGTTGAGCGCCCTCAGTATGTCACCAACATTGTACGCGTCGATCTTGCCGTTTCCCTCGAAGTCGTAGATGGAGAAGGCGAAGGATGCCCCTAAGCAATGAGAAATATTAGTAATAAATAAATAAACAAAGATGTAAACGTTATTTATATAATAGAAACTTTCGAAAAATTTATTTAAATGCCTTTTGTTCATTTTTTCTTTAAAAAAAATTTGGCGTACTACTATTTCCAACTTATTCGAGCAAGGCCGTAATATTTTGTAAATTAGCTGTATTGCTTGTAATAATTTGTTAAATATTTATATTTGAAATAAAAAGATAATCTTTTATATGTCTAGGTATGTGCATTGCGGACTTTAAACTTTAATAAAGTTATTTATTATTTTCTTTACTTAGTTTTCTCATAATCATTACAACTATTGATAAATTAGTAACTTTGTCATAATACGTTATTTATGTTAAGATGGCAGCAAAAATATTCTCGAAAAGTCACGACTGCTAAATCAAGCCTGAAGCGAGTGGGCGTAGGCAAGTCCAGAGTATGTAGAGGAGAGTAGAAATGATTATCCTTTCCTTAATGTTTCAATATAATCCCTATAAGCTCGTGAGTCACGGTCTATTTATATTATCCCGATTGTGTCTGAGTCTCATTTTTAATCAGGTGTAAAACGTCATACTAAAACATTTTTGTCGGTTACTAACTTTTATAACAATTAACATAAATAATTTTAACACACGAGTTTGAAATAAATCCATCAAGTCTAAACAAATGAAAGTCACCTATATTCTACTAAGTTAAGTACAAATAAGGAACAACACTTGTTACTATCAGTGGCCTTATTATAAGATTAATATATCTAAAATTGACCTTGGTATTGACCAATTAATTATAAGTTACGAAAAAATAATCTAGTAAAGCATAATGGCGTTTACATTATCATTATCGAAACTACACGGACGTTTGCCAAAAATCGGTAAGCGCGCTCGCACTGAAATCTGAGCAGTTTCTCTCTGTTTGGGCGGGCGGGTATTGGATCACGTGACGCAACAGTTTAATTTTGGAACATCGCGCTCGGTACAACCGCGATGGACCGACATATCTAAGCAACGTGAACATTTTACCTAAGTCTGCGCTATGCACAGAAATTCAATACCGTGCTTACTTCTTAATTCATGTCTTATAACAAATAAGAATATTATACGTAACCTTAGATAAAATTTGAAAACTTGTGATTATCGAGAGATTTCAATGATTTGAAGAAAATGTAACATTTTTCTTCGGTAGAACATTTCAGTTGATTAAACCTTTATGAATAAAAAATAACGTGCCTATTTTATGCTGCATGTTTTATATGTTAAATTAATTAAATTATGTAAAGAGAGAAATTTAATACTCACTTTCGATTTCGTTCTTGCTGAGGTCGCTCTGAAAAATGATTAAAATATTTCGTTATTCGCATGTTACAATTGTAACGATATTACAGATGGTGTGTGCATTAGTTAGTATTCTGACAGATCTGTGTGTGTAAAGAATTAGTCCAGAGAATGTAATACCATATAATTTCACTGTCCTCTAAGCACTTCACTGGTTTATAAGATATTCTAAGAGCGACGCTCGCGAGCTTCCGGTCTGCGGAATATTGTATCACGTGTTTTTATTTGAACGAGATATATCACTTGTATTAAGTAACGATGCTTTTAGCACTGAACTCCTTTTCACAGTTGCACTGGCGTCAAAGATGACTCACCATTTTTGTGGTGTTAGTTGGTTCCCTCCCGGTCTTCACTGGCAGACGTTCAGACAAGAAGTGGGGCTCGGAAACTTTTCGCTTGACTGTTTTAACCGGCTCAGATGGCGCTCCCGTCTGGATATTTGAGATTTAGCCCAGGAATCTGCGACCGTTCTATTTTCGGTGGAGTTACTTCGTCTCCGTTGCGTCTTAGTACACCAAAGTTTTCCATGAGAGTAAATGAGACGAAAAGCTTTTTGACATCCTATCATCGAACAGCAACTGAAGCGTATCTGAATGTTAAATCTACATTTGCGTTAACTATTTCGATCTGTTCCGTATATAATCCCGAATGTGAGGTGGCATCAGGTATTGGTTTATAGGTGACGTCCAATGAGTCTTCTAGATTAACTAACGTTAACATTAAAACATTGCCTCATTAAACGGCATAAAAAGTAAAATTCGTAAATAAATTTGTTCAAAGTTGAATTTCAAACATCAAAACTAAAAATCCGCGAGGGATTCACGAAATTAATTACCGATTCAATTATGGCTCTTCTATGAGAAAGGAAAAATTTCGATGCCTTTTCTTAGACCCTTACTAATAGTTCCTGATGTGCTCTACGCATTTGAATGTGGCACTGACTTTATACCCATAAATGTATAAAAGGTTTATCCATCATCATCATCAAAATAGCCTTTAACAAGTCTTAATGAATCCAGGCATCCCCGCAAGGAACTCCACAAAACATAGTCCTGAGCCACCTGTATGCATCGACTTCCTACATGTTTTACCAGGTCGTATGTCTACACTTTGGCTGTCACTACAGAACCACTATTTTGTATTACATGTATAACTTCCAAACCCTACAACATGCCCCTTGAAACAAAATTTATAACAATTTATAATTTAGGTAAGTATTATTTTTTTTTCTTTATTAACAGAGTTCAAAAACGAGGAGGTTTTATATTCAAAGCGAATGTTCTTTGTGTAAGTTCATGGACTTCTCGGGAAAATTCGATTTTAATGATGCTTCTATTTTAAAAATAAACCATTGAAACATTTTTTGTCACATATTAAAAATAAAACCCAGGAATCAATAAATAATTTAATTACATATAATAA
>DWHP01009336.1:0-10238 GCA_018247895.1 Parnassius honrathi | reverse complement strand
TATATATATATATATACGTTTACGTATAACTTTTTTTAACTAACTAACTAACTTTTTTTATTAAGCTTTAGCATTACAAAATACCAACTTTGTAATGCTAAAGCTTAGTGTGTTGTGCCACTATTAAACAGACAAGGTGTTTATCACATATCATAATAATAAAAAATGTCCATAAAGTAGAGATATTAATTGATTAAAGTAAAATATTATTTACTGCGGTGCTGTGCCGTTGCTGAACACTGGCCTTTCCCAAAGAATGGCTCATATAGGTCACTTGCTATTGGCGCCACGCTTGACAAGCGGGTTTGCAAAGATGCCGCAGACCATCTCCTGGTTCAATTTCTGTCTGCCGCCTCTTACGGCACCCCCGGTATGGCTTGCGTTAGTAGATATTCTTACACTGTCACGCTATAGACGTACTCTGTGCAATATTGTTATATTTATATTCATATTGCATTTTCTTTACTTATTGAATTTTATTACAGCAGTCGGTCTCCATGCGATAGGACAACAGAGGACAGACAGACTAGTTGTGAAGTACTCTTCATTTCAAATGCCTGTCCACGCGCCGCCTCCCGTTCCCTCGCATGTACACGCCCTGCATCCTCGAAATATGGTATATAAGCAAAACCAGTAAGTTTTTGGACATGGCATAACTAACATATAGTCGTAAAAAGTAAATAAATGTCGATTAAATTAAATTTTGTTTATAAAGTTTAAATAAACCAATAGATTATTTTCACAGTGGTTTTATTTACCCTTCCCTTTTCGACTTACATTGTCTTGATAGCATTAGCAAAAATTAGACTAATTTGAGAGTGAGAAACAAGCTTACAGTTCACCTGATGGTAAGTAGTATTACAAACCAAGGATACCTGCAAACGACTTCTGACAAAAAAGGTCACAAATGCAATGTTGCTCAGCTTTATCCTCACAGTCTCTTACCGTAATGGGTGCACTGCTATTTAGAAGCAATTTATAAAAATAGTTATATTATATTATAAGATATACAGGGTTATTTTCAAAGAGTAGCCAAATATAAAATTTAAGTCCAAATATATAAACAACGATATATCGTTTAGTTTTTGAAAATACGAGTAAATAAGTCTTCTACTTTTATTTGAATCTAATTAAATATTATTCCAAATTGAATGTGGTTAATGGGCAACAACGTTTTGCCCACCGATCGACACTTAAGATTGTGTGCGTGCGCAGTAAAATCAGTTAAAATAATGCATTACCACGCATTTTGCATTTAAAAGATAAAAAGGATGGAATGTATGAGATTTTTTTATTAAGTTTTCTTCACTAATAGCCTATATTGCTTATTCTGAAACTCTGCAAATTTGGCCGGCTTTACGTATATATTTTATTAGACTGATAAAGTAAAGTAAATTTACAGCCTACATGCTAGTCCCACGGCAGGACACATGTCTTTTCTCGTTTGTGAGCGAATTTTAGGGCAAGGCAATGCCCCGCGCGCTGCCACAATACGTATCAGCGGCCTTCACATGATCTCTGAAATTTTATTTCTTAGGCATGCAGGTTTTCCTCGCGATGTTTTCCATCACCGTATTGTATCAGGTAATTGAGCCTTGATAGTCGCAGGGCTAATACTATAAATACTAATCTAATCACTGTAAATACTAATAAGCACATAGTGAAACGGAACTCAAAATTGTAATCAAGAATTATTTCTCTCGAGAACTCGAGTTATTCGCATACTTAGAAATTCATGACTAGCGCTTAGCCTCTGTTGGCTTGGCATGTCCTATTGTTCAGTGTCTGGCATAGGGTTGGATCTGGACAGGCTTGCAAAATATAAAATGTGGATTCTATGTAAAACTAATAACCAATTGATTTTTCTGCATCGCATACAAATCGAAATGTCGGATTGACAGGCCTATTTATATCGTGTAGGCAACATAGTGCTACAACGGGTCAGATATGTTGCCGCCGATGTTCGGCAATGAGATTGGTAGAGTACAGTTATATTTACATTACACTCTTTTCTAACGTATAATCATTAATATCACGAGAAAAGTTAAATGCCGTATCCATAACATATTTATTCATAGATCAAGTAACGCATGCCCTTCGCTCCTTGGCAAGTGATGAAAGAACGTGTGATGCGTACCCCTCTATTGTGGTTTGTATCTCGGCAACCAACCTGCCGAGGGCCGGGAGAGTCCGCCATTAGCGAGCACTCCCACCTGACGCTGTGAAATTGAAATAGATGAGATTCTTGCTCTCTAAACACAGCTTCGTTCATTGCCAGAGGCCACTCCGAGAAAGTCTCCGATATCTATTTTAGAAATAAATTGTTGCTAAAAGGAATGTATGACGATATAAAATCATTGGTATCATGTGTATATAGTACTTTTTGTTTTGTGTTTCTTATTTCCTACTAGCAATAGTTATACATAATAGAGCCATATTGCATCCTTATATAGTAAGCAATAAGTAAAGCTTTGAACTGGGTGTTATTTGCCCAAGAAACATGCAGGATTTTTTGTGAAGTCGAAAAATTTATTAAGTTAATGATTTATGAAGATAACGTGTATCACGTACACTAGAGAGATATAAAAATATAGTTTCGAACAAAACTTTTTTGATTAACAACTTTATTCAAAGTGGTCCTTACACTTTATCTCTTCTATCTCTAATGTCTTTATACAAAATCGAATTTAGCATATTGTTACTTCAAAAGTACTTTACTAAGAATGATATGTTAATGGGAGCTTTTTATATAAAATGAATTTAACTTCAATTATCATCTTACACATTATTTTGTATTTTTTGAGTTAATAACAGAAACTGAACTAAGTTTAAAGTTATTTTTTCATAATTGGACTAATTGCCTAAAAACCGTTACTAAAGAACTGCAGTTTTGTTTGTTTAAGTACTACTCGAACGTAGTTGTGGATAAAAGCTAGTCCCGCATTAACTTCGATTTGATTCGATGCTAATTATTGAAGTCAGTTTTTTTTAATAATCCAGTGACAAAATATGAAAACAAAATAAAGATAATACGTGCATTAATCGATGTCAGCAGGATCAGTTTCACGGATGTAATTATGGGAATGTTTCTCACTCAAAATCCAATCACATCTAAACGCTGTGAGAGATCGACTATCCGAGATTGAATTGCGAATCCACGTAATATATCAAAGGTAATCCGTTTAAGTTTAAGGGGTACTATATATCATGCGATAGTACATAGCCCACCCTGCTGTTTGGTCGCCTAAGCAGGGTGGCTCTATCGGGCTTAGTAGAATGGTGAAAGTTACGCACTTCAAGCGACTTGCTTATGAAGATGATATGATGAATTAAATATAGAAAAATATTCAATTGATCCAATCATTATTTCACACTGACAATGATATTTATTTCTACCTGTTTTACGTGGCGCAGCTATATTTTGGTTTTAGCCCTAATGGGTCGCCTCGATCTATGACTTTGATTCAGTAGATTTCTATGGGCCACTGTCTCCACTTAACATCCGGTTCATTGTGGGCTCGTTATTTACCCTTATAGGTACTATAAAGGAAGGGTATAGAATAAGGTTTAATTTATCTTATAAAGTATGTTGCCCACAGTTAACCTTTCACGAGTGTTTTTATTTTCGCCTAATATTATTGTATAAATTACACAGTGACGTAAAACTACGTTTAAATCACGCTCATGCGGGATCTGTCTAACCGATTATGGTACGGTACGATTTATTTAAGTCACGCATAAAGATTATATTTTATAATTTAAAAAATTTAAACATTTATTGAAACATAATAAAAAATACTTGACAAAGTCATTTAAATTTTTTGTACATTTTAGCTTGAACTGTATTTTTTAAAGTACAATTACTAAAAACACAATTACCTATTACTACCATTTACCGTCAAATTACTATTGCTAAAAAAATAAAACCGCTGTGAATTCAGGTTAGATAAATAATTTACATATAAGCCAACCTCTGGATCATACAAAATTTCTGTAAATCGAGTCTCGCTGCACCTTTGGTCATGTTTAATTAAATCTTTAAATTGATATAGTAATTCTTCCACTGAAACTTTTTGATTCTCTGTATTTACTAACGAAACCTCTTCATTCGGACATGATGTTGATATTTTAGATCTAGAATTCTCAGAGAAAACATTTTTATTTGATTCTAATTTCAAATAACGTTTTTCTTGAATTTGGATTAAAGTCATATTTTCGTGGATTTAAGTCACTTGTACTATAAAATAATGTACGATATACGGAACTTAAGCAACCGATTACTAAAACGTGTAGGTAGAGTTTGTGTACTCGATACGCCCGCGCGCCAACTTCACACGGTTCAATAAGCGGCTACTTAAGTCCTTTGTATCGTAATGTACTATAAAGTCGAGATTGATATACTTAGTCTTAGTCCCCCTAAATTTAGATAGACGAATGACCATATTAATGTTCAACAACGTTAAATCTAATTTATCCGTGTATTTAACTATCGAATTTATCATTGGAACTGCGAGTATGTTCAACATTTGAGAAAAAGAAAGATTTTTTTTAATCGCATACCTTTAAATTAAAACCGCTTCTGCTCTTAGCTTATTCCGCTATATACGCTCGTCAACTAAGCAACGGGTGGGGGTGTAGAGGGGGCTACATTTTCCTGTTTGAAGGCACACGTCGCAAAGGGAAATCCTGTACAGGACAGAGCTCTAAAATTGCCCGCTTGTGATAGAGGTACGCAGATATCTTTCTATGGCAGTACTGACGGCAAAAAAATTTAAATTGTTGTTGTATCGATATAAAGGTTATAACATTTTAAACAGGCAGTAACAACAAATTAACCTTGATTAAGAAAATAATCTTGAAAAAAATACTACAAATATACAGGCCTAAGAGAAACCACCACCCCATTTCATCTCCTAGGTGCCGTACGAGCTGCCTTTGGGAAATACATTGTAAATAAAGATCTTGTAGCCCCCTCGTAGATAGAAGAACAACCATCTGGTATAATGCCATGCGTAAAATCGCCAGTCCGATGAAGGGTAACAGTTTATATGGTCCATGCATTCTTTCAACTGTGTCAAAATCAGCCTTATCTCAGGTCGAAGACCAGAGTACAAATTATTTCATATCGCGTGGTTGGGTTCACATCCATCTTCGAAGGTTAGGTATGTTATTTTCGAATGAGAATACGTCTATATCTATTGTGAAATTTCGCATTAACTAATATGATGACGATAATGATGATGATGAATACGTATCTTTCCGTCCGATTTTAACATGGCGACAAATTCCGAATAATAACAAAAATTATCAAAGGAGACTCTTGCTTTTGTATGGAGAATGGGTCCACCACAAATTGTGACGCAACTTAATCAAATACATGTTGATATATTGCTTTTAATCTGTAGATAACAATAGTAATAGTAGTTTTACCACATCTAAAGGGAATACTGAGAAATTAAAAATTAAAATATTAATATCACAATAACCTAAAAACAAACTCATAGCGATTGTCTAGTAGTTTTCACCGGTACTATAAGTTAAAATAGTGTACTGTTCATTCCCAGCTCATAGGTTCTTTAAAATTAATGGACAATCCATTTAGTAGTTCCGGAAAATATGTTTTCCACTATGTTTGTCCACTATGGTGGACAGACAAAGAAACGTGGTGTGGAAACAATTTTTTACATATATTAATTCCATTATATATAGTGATTATTTTTGGTACTAGTACTCATGTAGTATTTTATTATATTCTTTCATGATTACGGTTGTATTTTCATGAAATCCTTCGGCCGTTTACTATAATAAATTGGTATCTCCAGTGGGACCAAAAACGATTGTCTCCTTTCACTCGCACTAAAATATATTTTTCAAACATAATTTCTATGTGATTTGAAGGTAGGGGCAGAAGTTATTCTATACTATAGAGCCATAAATGTGTTTATCTACCCGTTCCAGACAATCTTTACCGATATAATTCCTATGAGATATGGATGATGGCACAAAATATATACTCAATTTTATTATAGAATAAGGGTGGCAAACGAGCACACAGTCCACCTGATGGTAAGTGGATACTGTGACCCATTGTCACCTACGTCTATCCTTGAATAAGAATCAAAATGCATATACATTGTCACCCCTGAGGCCTAAGATGGAATGCCTTGTTTCTAGTAAAAAAGGGTCTCCGGATCTCTACGCTCACCATACGAAACACATCAGTATTAATCTGCTATTTTACGCTGGTGTTATTTGAGAGCGTGGTCCTCCCTCTGTCGAGGTGACCCATTCGTGCTACAACCATAATATAGCTGCAGATTGGTATCTGTATCTTGGCTCTACCACGTACAATAAAACACTACTTGCTACATTATATAGTGAGTGCGTCAACTCCCTTGTTCTAGATTACCTTTTCTTTTTTTAACTCATATATGATATTGTCGATGACTAAGGTACAGAGTTGAGGGCAGCAACATTATTAAAATGAAAACCAAACCAAATTGTGTATTAGATCCAGATTGATCCAGATCACGCTGACACTACTAAAGCCGTAACTAAACTACCGAAGCTTACATACTAGCCGAACTACGGTTTAAATTACGACAAAGTATTCCGCTTAAACATTGCCGCCGACTCGTTACATGAGTAATAACTAATAAAGCGAGATTTCTTCTTAATGGTTTTGCGATAATATCGCGGATGATTTATTTGCAATATAACACTAACCGGGACGCAATACACTTATTCTATTTTGACCCCGAACACGAGTCACTATAGACAATAATGGATTTTTCTATGAATATATGCCATAATCCAAAATACATGCTAAGATCCTGTCTTAAAGAACTCACGTTCTGTAAGTCGAAAAGACTGACGTAGATAGATAAATCCAATCAATCCTTGGAGACTAGAACCGACGTGTCAAAACGCTTCGTAAATATTCGAGAAACGTCACTCTCTCGTCACGTAAAAACTACGAATACTTACATCATATGATGCACACCCTCTAGAGGCAAACCGCCACACTTGCTACTCTGCGACTGATTAAAGCACAAGTCAACCGACTGTGGATATTTAAATCCGAGAGCCATTTAGACTATTAAGTCAAATCACATCGACCGATTAACAATGGTTAACATAACCAAATAAATAAGTTAAAAAAAAGAAAAGTTCTCGAGTGGCAGCGCCGCACAGGTAGGAGAAGTATAGGGCGACCCCCCACTAGATGGAGTGACGACCTAGTAAGACATGCAAGAAATCGACGGACACAGGTGGTTCAGGACCGTGCTTTGTGGCATTCCTTGGGGGAGGCCTATGTTCAGCAGTGGAGTTGTGAAGGGTGTAATGATGATGAATGATGAACATAACCGAAAGAAATTGCGTGGTAAAATATTTTTCTGCGCACTGTACTAGCAGAAAAGAGATCGCGCGGTCACACGTCCCCTATCTATAGTACCGGTTACCCTCTGATTGCGAACGCAGGCTGACGGTGTTTACCTTTGCTTTTAACCTTACGAAAAAGCCTTTCACTATGCCACAAGCTTTCATTGCTAACATGAGATTTTTGCGGTCTTGATTACTTGAGAGTATGGCACAGATTAAAAGTGAGACCTCACATTTTATGGAAACATACCTAACATTCAAGACATCTATAGCTAGGGGTAAACAGATTTCACCTTTGAGTCGTAGATTTAAGGTCATCACAAATAAATTGTGTTGTTAAAATGTCTGAATTTTAAACAGCCATGTTTAATTGCGAAAGGATAGGTTTTACGATATTATTTAATTAGAAGTAATCAATATCGGCTTCATCTAACTTTTTACCTTCCTATTTTATAACGATATTATAGCTAACAGATAATATGCAGATCAATTTTAAGGAAAATACGATGAAAATATTAGCTTTTTAAAACTAAAACTACGGATACGTTCTGAAATGACTATATTATGCAAGGTAGACCGGTAGAGAACACTTAAGGTGTTAAGTCCGCATATATACCACGTATGTATATAAAGTTTTAAATAAATGAATAATACTTATTAATGTTCCAGTAACAGGGCCACTGAAACTGCACTACCACCCTCTTATAGAGTACCAGCGTAAAAAAACAGCATAATGTTGCTATGTTTCGTATGATGATGGCATGTCATAAGATGATACTGTAGTGGTGTAACATGAAATTCTATCTTAACTACAGCAGGGGAAACGCTTCTATTTTTGTTTTGTCTATTGAGGTTTTGTCTATTGAGGTTGACTGAGTTCTCGTTTGTCAACTTGTTGTATAATACCGACTTATAGTTATAGCAGAAGAGGCTCATCAAAAACCCCGCTTTCTTTTAGACGCACCGTAAAAATCAATAGATAGGAAAATCGTGGTCTCCAGCAGCAAATATATCAAAATAGCCAGAAAAATTATAAAGAATATTCATTTGAGGAGTGGTGAAAAAGGGACGGCGATTCTTCCAACTAACTCATACGTGGTAGAGCCACGGTGCAGCTTTAAGCGCCGGCAACGTACCTGCAATTCCTCTGGTGTTGCGGTTGGTCATAGGCTGCGGTAGTCACTTAACATCAGGTGAATCGTATGCTCGTTTGCCTCCTCTTCTATAAAAAAAGCTATATTATGTTTGTAGAACGAAATTCTCAACCGAGGGAGGACCGCGCTCTCATAGAATACCAGCGTAAAATAGCAGCTTAACACTGATGTATTTCATATGGTGAGTGTAGAGACCCGGAGACCTTTGTTTACTGGAAACAATGTATTGTATCTTAGTCCTCAGGGGCGACAACGCATCTGCGTTTTGATTCTTAATCGAGGATAAATGTACATGTCTATGGGCCACAGCATCCACTTAGTCCTTTGTGACCTTTATTCCATAAAAAAACTAGCTTCCTTCATCCAAATCTATGTACATATTGTGTCTATCGACTGTTTAAAACAAATTACAGACTATAATATACGTTCCATGGATTAGCACAGGCTTTCACTCATTTTTGGAAAGGTTTTTGCAACAATCAGTCCGCCGCGCATCATCATCACATAGTAATGGACTTGACATGTCTTCAAAGTAATTTATTCTTCAGAAATGTAGGTTTCTTCGATATGTTTTCCTTCATAGCCAAGTGGTAAAACAGAACTTAAAATTACAATTAAAAACTCCGAAAGCGTATTAAATAAGAATGGATACTCTTTAGCGACGACGTCATTCAGGGTTGTTTTCAAGCGATGCGGTGACAAACATAACCATAGTGCGAAAATAAATTGGTTTTAATCTCAAAGTAAGGAGGTTTCGATTTATAATTCAATTCATCGTCATGACGGACCCATCTGAGCTGATCTGGCTAGTGAGCAGTTTTATCAGTAAGAAAATTTTAAATTTTATTATTTAAATTACAGGTACACAAATTAAATCTCAAATAATTAAGGATTTTTCATTTGATTTGTTCGACTTTTTGTGTTCAACTTTGATATATGAAGATGAATTAATAATTTTCGAAAAATGCCAATTATTGCTAAGTTTACAGAACTTTTTTATTTCTATTTTATTTTCATTTTTTTCTGTTGGAGGCTATGATATACGAAGAGAGATCTGTATCCCTTTATTAACTTGTTGCCATTTATTTTACTTATCTACTTCCTACGGCTGACTTCAACGGATAAAACATAACATTATAGATATATAAATAACCTCAGCAAAGTTACTACACGTGGAATCAAAAATTAAGATGCCATTAATAATAGATGCCGAGCTCATCTACGTCAAACAAACCTGTCATCTATTGTGAACGCTCTGGGAAAAATCACCGAGAATCTCACCCTGGTAACCCTTTCGATTTTTTTTCTATAGAACTCATTTGAACATCTCCATGGATCCCCTGCTCGATGCACCTTGTTGCAAATTAAGTATTCAGTTCTAAAAAAATGTGACCCCAAAGAATCGTGGGTAAAAATCTATCTTTTTTATTATACTATATTGAAATGAGACACCGGGTCCGCATATAAAATTAGACTTTTTATGCACGGTGAAAGGGTTAGACACGTTGGATGGATGCATTGAAACCTTTTTTTATTTCCGATAGTGTATAATTTAACCCTTTGCTACTGGTAGTTCGCAACAGTCTGTTATTTCCGTGGCATAGTTGAATGTGATTGCATAAAAATATTATAATTATTTATTGAATACAAAACGTTTAGTTACACTTATCCTACTAATTATTTAAATAAAAAATATAATAT
>DWHP01009335.1:0-10239 GCA_018247895.1 Parnassius honrathi | reverse complement strand
CTGTCGCAATATGCCCGAACAAGAGATCTAGAAACCGGGAGAGGCAACTGAAGCTCGGACTTGTAATATCCCTATAGAATAATACGCGGACTTATAATACCCTGAAACCCTGAGAGGATTTGTGGTCTTAGGCCTCTCAGTAGTGAAAAGTATTCAGGCTGTTCCTTTAAGTTTTTTACTTTAGTAAAACTAAATCTATCGCGTAAGCGATACAGCGACTGAGGGTCTTTATATTCCGATGTACTGTAGTATTTTCTACGCTTATAATAACTTAAAAGTTCGCATTTAAAATAGAGGCAATTGCTCTTAAGAATGCTTAAAATATAAGTAATACAGTAAAAATATATGAGCTTATTAAACGATTCCAATATATTTTCTCATGTATTATAACATAACTTATGACGGTATTTATTCATAAAAATAATAGCTCCTCCCACGCAGTCAGTAGTTGTAATGAGAACTCTGACTGCGCTTTATCGCTGAATGACTGAACTTAGCCTTTAAGCAAGAAAACAAATAGCGAGAAAATACATACTGATATAATATTCAAATTCTTTTTGTCTTTCCGTTAATGCGCTTAGAAATTTAGTTTTCGATATAAGTTTTTATTATTTATACATATTATTATGTTCTCGGCTAGGGTTAATATAAATTTTGGTACGATAAATAATTAAATTAATAAACAAGATGGTAGTGAATGATGAACTATTTAGTTTTAACCTTCATTTATTTTAGTTTATTCTTTTGCAATACGCTGTATTAACCTCAAAGTTTGGTGTATAAAATAATATAGTGCATCGAAAAATGGTATACAATATAACAGTTCTAATAAACCTAAGTTTTATATTTTAGCGTAAATAACAGCCTCCATGAAGGAAAAAAATTATAAACAGTTTGTGTTTACGTGAACCAGCAAGATAAAATAAGTCTTAAGATGTCCTAAGCACTTAATGTAGATAAATTTGTTATTTTTCGCAATTTGTTGTTTTACCTGGTAGAGTCATGCTGCAGCTGTACAATAGTATCCTTGTAATATGTGTCGGCTCGACCGAGGAAGGACCACGCTCTCACGAAATACCAACGGCAAATAGCACTTTAATGCTGCTGTGTCTCGTATGGTGAGTGTAGAAAACCGGAGACTCTTTTTAGTGGAAAATAGACATACTATCTTAGTCCTCACGGCTGACAGCGCTTCTGCATTTGGATTTGCAAACGAAGATAGATCTATGGGTCACAGCAACCACTTAACTGTGACTGTGTGCTCGTTTGTCACTATTAACCTATAAAAAATCAACTTACCTATATTTAAAAACACATTCTAAAATAGTAATTTAAATTATTAGTAATCGACGGTGAAGGTGGGGGAAAAGTTAGTTCGTAATTCCCAAATAAATGACTTTACTATAACAGTTAATAGTAGCCTAGTGCGTTTTGTTATTAATTTACCTAAGATTTTTATTTATTAAATGTATTTTACATAATATGCATTACACAAACAGTTTTAAAAGGACTCCTTGTTTATTCAGACGATAGTCTTATTCATTGTTCTACTAAGTAAGTACATTTTTTATCAGAGCTTATGAACGCTTCAGAGCTTATGAACGCTTTCATGGAAGCTTTCAATAAATAAATGCGGTCGATGGTAAATCTCAAGGGAAAAGTAATTAAACTTTCGGATTGCTAATTGTGATATTGACTGAACAAAAGGCTTGGTCCGTTTTTATACTGGGTGATCAACTTGTAACCCGGCAAATAAATTAAAACATAGTAAATTGTTTTCCTTTTAATAGAAATAGAAACATTATTATTCAATATAGAATATAAAAAATACTCATTCACAGTCACTCTTACGTTTAATTTACCACTGGTTCGGAAAATATCTGTGTCCTGGGAAGAAACAGTGAAAAACCTAGTGGGACTTTAAAAAAACGAACAGTTCAAAATCATTGGCAAGCATGGCAGCGATCACCTAATTCTCAGGGGTTATTAACATCCATAAATTCCTTAATATTGTAATAACTTTTTATATAATCTTTGTATAATAAAGTTTTTAAACTTGGCGGAAGTCAGATTTTGTATATT
The DNA here is from genome assembly GCA_018247895.1 of Parnassius honrathi. NCBI lineage: Eukaryota > Metazoa > Arthropoda > Insecta > Lepidoptera > Papilionidae > Parnassius > Parnassius honrathi. The sequence goes on along the minus strand of DWHP01009335.1, from coordinate 8,157 downwards.
TTCTGGGATTTTGTTGTAAAAGCGTTCCAAGAATGAATTTCTGACTGTGAAATCGAGTAACTGGTACTACTAGTATTTATTATTACAGAGTTATACCACGTTATAGTTGGTATTAAAAGTACTTATATTTTTGTGTACATACGTAACATTTTTATAAATGTATTGGAGGTCAAAGTTAATATACTAGTTTCCTTAATTATTTTAAATTTTTATTACATTTTTAAAATAAAACATGAATATTTTTGTACGAAGTACTTAATGATTTTATCATTTCTCAACAACACTATACATATAATATTACACATTTAAGTGATAGAGCCGTGGCAGCTGAGAGTCATGGTGGCTATGGGCTAAGCGCTCGCTGTAAAAATCACAATCTCGGGTTGGATACCCGGTTTGGATCCCCGCCGGCATCAATGAAATTGTTAATTACGGTATTTAGCTGCAGTGTAATACTGATTCGCCATGTGCCGTGAAGTAAAATATCGTAAAGAGTTTTGCATATCTATATAAAAAAATTGTGTGAAATTTGAGATATGTTCGAAAAAGTATATCGAAGACAAGTAATCTCTGCAAACACGTATAGGGGCAGCGTGACATTTCCCCTCTCAGAACATTTCCTTCTCCCTCTCAGAAATGAAAAAGAGCCTGCACCCAGCTTTGAGAAGTACAAAGGCTTTACTTAACTTTTACTTTCACGTGATGAGACACGCATCAGCTGTATTATGGTTGCAGGCTGAATGGATTAAGCAAACTGCGAACTGGAGATTCTACTAGAGCTTGATACTGCTCTCATAGTGTACTAGTTCAAAATAGCTGCAAAATGCTGTTGTGTACCGTATAGATAATGTTGAGAATCGGAAACCCTTTGTACTGCTAAAGTGGCATTCCACCTTTGTCCTTTGAGTAGCACAACCCTTTATTGAAACCTGGAATATATATATATGTACGTAGTTAGAAAAAAAAATCGATGTAACAGTTATGGAATAATGAATAACTAAACGAAATTAATAAATTTATAAGGTCAATTCTAATAAAGAACTGAACAGTGAACGTGAAAAGAACGTGACTGAAAGGAAAGGTAATTATTTTTTGTAGGTCAATTATGAAAGTATATGAATTCGTTCGATATAACAAAAATATTATGCTTATTGATATATTTTTACCTAACTTTTGCTACGTAGCTTTACTTTGGAAAAAATGAGACTATTGGATAAATACGACTTCGTTTTTGTCAAAAGAACAGAAAATGGAAGCAATTTTTTTGCCCCTAAAGACTTATAAGGTGTAGGTCAAGTATTATTTTCCGGTATAAAATGACTTTACATTCATCCATTCATAACAGCCTATAAAGTCAACTGCTGAAAATAAGCCTCCTTCATAGATAGCCGTACGGGAAATTTTGCCGCAGTTACCACAGATCTTTATTTCTTTTTAGGTTAGCAACCGCAGATCTTTAATGTTTTGGGTTGTTATCTGAAAGATGCTGCTGTTTATTTCCCGTTTCATTTCCCTCCTGTTGCCGCTAATGACACCCTGGGGATAATATGGGGTAGTAAACATTATAACAACACGGTTATAACACAGTTCACATCGACGTTATTTACATTAACAAAACAAATTTAAAATAAAATTACCGTGTACTAGTTCTACTCCACGAGGTATACTAAGTAAGCTGGCTGCTATTCCTAGCCGAATGGCTGGCTATTTTGTATCTCTGCTTGTGTAAAGAACTAGCTTGCAATTGCTTGTAGCTAGCAATGAACGGTTAAAAATACAAGTTAAGGATACAGCTCCTTTAAAACAAAATATCTCTCGCAGCCCTACGGACCGATAATTATTAGGTACAGCAAATGTCGTAACTTCGAACATGCTATTTATCTTTGTTTGGAAATATATGTACTTATTTTATTATTTGTATGTAATTTTATCAACGCGTTGTGGTTTCTTAAAGGGATCAAGATGAATGATGGACTCTCTTACGGCACCACCGTACCGCGTACAATTTACGGATGAGTCGCTCATCCCTAAATTGTACATAATCAAAAACAATGAGTATATTCACTAAAACTCGTTTTCATTATAACGGTGGTAGAGCCACGCAGCAGCCTTTGCTGTTGCACGTATGGGCCGGACCGGGGTGCTACCACGATCTCATAGAAGACCAGCGTGAAGAAGAAGCTCTGCTTCTGCATGTCGTCTGGTGAGTGCATTTGGGGTGTTAAAAACAACACTACCCCAGGAGGCACCAGCACCCTTGGTGACGGAGAATCCCTCGCTCATCTCGCGCGAACATCCACGCCAAAGCTACCCTACTACCCTACTCTTCCTGATGGTGGGTGTACAGGCTGCTTTCTGGGTGGGCGCTTCCGGCTGATACTATGTATCTCTTCTACCCGGGATACGAATTAGAACACTCCTTTGAGCCCCGTGCTGGAGTTTGCGTGTACGTCAGAGATGATATTTGTTTTCGACACCTCAGCAGCCATCGAACTTGTCCATCCTATGGCTGCACATAGACAGCGGCGACCATCCCCGCGTCTACGGGTGTCTCTATAGTTCCCGTAGCGGTAATTCCGACACAGACCGACTCCTCGACAACGTCCAAATGGCTGCAGACTCCGTGCTACAACAGGTCCCCTCCACGAAGATCGTGGTGCTTGGTGATATTAACGCCCACCACGCTAAATAAGTTGGTTCCGGTTTGACCGATCATGCGGGTAGATCTCTTTATAACTTTGCCTCGGCATATGAAATGACACAACCGTTTACCTCGCCCACGCGAATCTCAGATGTGGAAGATCATGTGTCTTCCCTGTTGGATCTTCTGCCGACCTTTCATTTGGATGAATATCAGGTCTCCGTCAATACCTCTATTAGCTCCTCGGATCATGTCTGATCCAGAGTATAGTGCCACCCACGCAGCCGTCAAGGTTGCATTATATATAATATTGTGTTTGGCATTATAGGTCAGCCGATAGGGACGGGATGCGATCTTTTTTTGGATCTTATTTGGTTTGCTTCTCGCCGCATGATTCTTTCGCTGATGTGGTGCTACAGGGAATGGAACTTTTTATCTCATTATCTGAGGTAACTATTGGAGCCATGGTTTGATCGCTCCTGCAAAATTGCGCTACGCCATTAGCTACACATGTTACAGGAGTGCTACAAGGCCTGGACTGATGCATCGACGTCTTGGGATTTCCAACCAGCGCTCTTAAAAAGAAGTCTAATTCCGCCTCCAGGTCCTTCAAAAGTGTCATTGCCAAGACATAGCCAGAGCACATTGGCAGAATTGGAAAGAAATTAGTGCGACTTCCTTCATGAACACGTGCATTCTGGTCTCTCGCCAAGGCTGTTCAAGGAAACTTCTGTCATCCATCTTTCCTATCTCTGCACGAGAAGGACGACTCACTGACCCATGCTGCAGAGGAAAAAGCCGATCTGTTAGGCTCCCTCTTTGCGTTCAACTCGACCCTGGACGTCAGCAAGGCGAGTGAACCCCATGGAGTCTCTCCCATTGTGCTGAAGACATGCACTCCGGAGTTGGCACTGGTTTTAACACGTCTTTTCCGGTACTACTACTCCTTAGCAGTAGTCCAGAAATCATAGAAGACAGATTTCGTGCACCCGATACCTAAAAAATGCAACCGTTCTGATCCGTCTAACTATAGGCCTATAGCGATCACTTTCTTGTTCTCAAAATAATGGCACTATCACTGATGTTTTATTTCTTTGTGTGTTTTGTCACATTTACCACGGGTAGTGCCCTGAGGTATAGTTCGAACTAATTCCAGCCACACAATTTCACCATCGCACATCGCGATGACTGGCAGTCTACCACTGTGCGATTTCAAAGAAGTTTTCATTTTCACACAACTTTTTTGTGGAATCAACTACCACCAGAGATTTTACAGGACTGATATGATTTAGGGATCTTCAAGAAAAGAGCCTACTTCTTTTAAAAGGCCTGCAAAGCATCTGCAATTCCCCTGGTTTTGCAGTTATTCATGGACGATGGTGATCACCTACTATCAGGTGAGCCGTATGCTCGTTTGTCACCTCTACTGTAAAATAATATCATGTTGTACTATCAAACAAACTTACGCAACGCGGGCGTTAAAAGTGAAAAAGAACAACACAAAGTACCAACCAAAGCCAAAAGTTATAAGCGTAAACAAGTTCCTATGACTGGGCGTAAAGCTGTTCTCAAATGCAATTAAATCACTGAAAAGTGGCATTATTTTAGGAACCTGTCTGCAACACATTTCCTGTGAATGTCATTAAATCTTTTGTTTCAGTACAATAAAAGCCTTTTTGACCCCTTTGCTCATCTAAAAATTTAGTTCTATGGTAGTATTCCGTTTATAAAATATTGTTTATAATTTTCCGGTAATAATGTATTTAAAAATCGTTTCAGAAAATCTGCATACTACTAAATATTGTTTATAATTTCCATAATTAAGAATAATCGCAACAATTTCCTTAACTAAAACCAGTTTTAGTGACATTTCCTTTGTCTAATACCAGATGGCCACAGCATTACCATCTTAAAACATGTTTTTATACTATATTTATAGTAATATATAATAACCACTAGATACGTAACAGTGCTGGATTTTGCGCAAATTTACGTGGCTAATAATTTTGTTGTGAAAAAATTAAGTCCCCTAATCCAGGGGCCTCGGTTGCGTTCGTAACAGAGATCCCAGTATCCCTCATATACGCTAATAGTGATCACCGTGGGGTTTTAGCCAATAGAAATATGGCACAACCTTTTCGTTACCCCGCAGTGAAAAATATCCACGATGATTTCTCCACGGTAAAAAACGGTTGGGTATGTGCAAATATAAGAGAAACCGTAACCCAACCTTATCTATAAGTTAAGTTATCTAAAACTTAATCTATAAGTCTTATGTCTGACACGGAGCGGCGTTTCAACGAAACGTATCAAAAAAGAACACAACTCCGGTGCACAAAATAATATACTATGATTTAACATCTAATTCACGTTCTGTTCACGTCGCTGCGGCGAGAAACCAAAAAGCCATATATACCGTCGGACTTTGCGGAGATACGTTAATTGAGGTCATTTTAAGAAAATATTTTGCAATTTTAAAAGGTATTGTTAACTTAAATCAAGATGAAATATTAGTAAATACACAACAATAAACGACCACAATTTCCCATTGAAAATTTAACACCTTAAAGCCTGTAATAAATAAAAGTGCTGAGCCATAAGTTTGCAGGAAGATGTAATAGGATTCTCGGATTACTAATTGAGATAATTGCTGACCTTAAGAAAACGGCACGCCATTTTTGGTTTGATGCGTAAATTGGTTTTCGTTAAATAAAATTAAAAGGTTTATTTTAAAATTTTATATTAGCCAGTTTTATTTTTGACGTTTGCATAAATTGAGTACTGCAAAACTTTTATGATTTTTATTATGATTTTAAATAAAGCAAGAAATAATATTAATGCTTTTTAAGTGGAAAGTTAATTTTTTCATATGGTATTCAGTTTTTTCTTCCCCTATTTTGTTAACCTGTTATAATCCACAGGTTTATGCACGGCTCCCATCTTTTTGCACATTTTTTTTTAATTTTTTTTTTCTAATATACTTTTGCATAACTATTTTGGTAGGTATAACTTTTTGCCGTAATTGTTTTAAGCATATAGTTTATGTTGACCTAATTATCTTGTAAACTTATTTGTATTGGTATTATTTTAATTCGCCATGTTTCTAGACGTAATGACTGAGCTATACTAAGTACGTAAGTATTATTATTTGTCAATTATACCACTTTTTTAAATAAGTGTGACAAACGAGCCCGTAGTCCACCTGATGCTAAGTGGATGTAATGGACCATAGACATTTCCATCTGTCTTCATTTAAAAATCAAAATGTAGATGCAATGTCATCCTGAGGACTAACATGGAATGCCTCATTTCCAGTCAAAGGAGTGTCTGGTTATTGACACTAAACGTACAAAACAAGCAGCAATGGGATGTTATGTTACGCTGGTATTCTGTGAGAATATGATCCTGGAAGCCACGAATAGGTGGGCTCGCGCTACGACTATAATAGCGTGGTTCTACTAATTGTTGTGACTTACAACCAAAGTACTAAGTTTTTAGTTTTTGACCTTAAATAACTTTACAAATAATCTTTATAGTAAGAAATTTCAATCCAAAAGATCATTAATACACTCCTTCTGCGGTTTCTTGGTACGTGATTCTCACGTTTCTAGTACGCGCGTTATAATATAAAATACCTATGTAATCTATATGTATATCCTCGAATGCTTACAAGGTATGTCGCAGCGAATCGATATTTTCGAGTAGGAAATATTCCTCTAACATTTAGAGTATACATAACCTTCTATTAACTCACTATGTGGAAATTTATAACTTAACTATTTATCTATTAGCATAATAGTATTAAGGCATAAAAATAATAGGAATGAGTTTAAGGCAAACTGACTTTGTAAATAAGATATCTCTACTAAAACTAAATCAACAAGCCCTGGTTCCTCGTAATTTTGTCTGTCCTACTTAGTACATAATTTTTTTAAAAAATTTCACCCCCAAAGATAGAGCACGTGCATCAAAATGAAAATCTCAATCCCAATTTGGACGAGATGTCTAGCAAATCTAGAAGCAATATACGCCAACTTATTTTAGGTAACACTATGCACAAACGGTCAAAAGACACATCTAGTAAGTTTGAAAGATTTTGAGTGACTGAATACTTTCAGATAATTAGGTTATATACCCAGATAAATATATGTAAGTATATATTTGTACGAATACTACACATTGAATAAATCTGTCGCGTTTAATTTTACACATTTATACCTATTTTAATTTTAGAGGTTCCGTAAGATTTGCGGCATCCATGGTCAATAAAAACCCGCATTAAAGAACATATAGCTGATGTGAAGCTTCGAGAAAGAGAGGTCTGTGAACATGTTGAAAATCGTCCCTACATTACCACATATTTGATATGATTTGATTGATGAACTCTAAATGTCCATCAGAACATCTATACCTACCATTGATTATTCGTGAGACTATTGAAATTAAAAAACTCTAATAAAGAAAATCCCTGTGTGCTACCGTCTACCTAGGAGCCTATAATTCATAAAATTAAATTCAAACTAAGTTATGTCACTGCAAGTGTTCAATACACTTGCAGGCCCGTTTGCGTGCATCGGAACACAAATTAATATTCTAAAACTTAAGTTATAATGGGTTAAGTATGACGTCGGGAAATTAAACATCCAAACCGGGGGGGGGGGTCTCTTCCATGACTATGGGTGCTGAACCTAAAACAGTAATTAAAATATTTATAAAAATTTGTAAAATTAACAATAATTCAAAAGAAAAAATGCTTACAAACATAACTATTCGTAATAAGATTCATAAGGAAGCAGTTATTATTCTTATATTTTTATACTTTTCAAGCGTATAAAATTAATATGCCGATTTTTCTTCGAGTTACAATATTATGTCTACGCATTGCATATTATAACCAAAGTAATCTCTGGCGACCAACTCATGCCGAAAAATCGATGCAAAACACTGAACCATGCTGGAAATTCAATGTGATATTTCCAGTGAAAAAGCATCGGTTTTGTACTTGTTAATCCTACCGGCTGCTCCTACAAAACGCTCTGTAGCCAATCGAGAAAGTGTTCAAGCGCACGCAACTACTGCAGTAAAGTCTATAAATGTATCCAACGAAGTGAAAAGAAATCGTTGTTGAGAATTCTATTTATCCATGTAATCGAGCTCTTTTAATGACGCAACATCATCGTTTATTTTACTTTGTAGTATAATAAAAGTCCCGGCTTATCCTGGGTAAGATCCATTGACATTGTGTTGTTTAAATTTAAGATAATAAAAGAAATGTAAGTTTTTTGGACAAATTATAGCCTATTACTCTTGGCATTGCTCTATCTGTTTGTGAAGTTTCATAGCAATCGAGCCCGGACAAGCAAACAAACAGACAAACATTTTAGAATGTAACAAATAACACCCTTAGCTTAAAAACAACTTAAGTTTTAAGTTTTTAAACCTGAAAACATAAAAACAAGGCAGTTACATAAATCAAAATTTCAGACAAACGTCAATTTAATTTATATATATATATA
>DWHP01009334.1:0-10239 GCA_018247895.1 Parnassius honrathi | reverse complement strand
CATTATCATGATACCTACCCATAGAAATATACCTATCTTGATTTACATAACTAATACCTATATACTTTTAGAGATATTATTTTTATAATTTTATATATAAAATAAAAAAATGTATTCTATTATTTTTTTGTCACTGGGAGATGTAATCCCACGACAATTTAGTTAGCACAAGTTAGTTTAGAATAGAGCAGTATAATTAAATGTAAAATTAACACGTCTCCTTTTCATTTAACACCATTACAAATTATTTAAACGATAAAACAGGATCAATAATCTGTCGAAGGTTAATTTCCCGCCAAAACCCAACAGTACTATAAAATTTTAAGAAAGCACAGATTAAATAATATTACCCGAAGGCGCTTATCCCTGACCTACCGCAACTCATACTTTTAGTGTTAATGTAAATCAAAGTTCAAAAATATACAAAGAATAAATGATATTAAACAATAATGCTTGTAATAGAAACGAGGCAGATGTTTGCAATTTAATTGTGAGTCTATATTGGAAATAAATAAAAAAACGATATTACGAATTTAAAAACAATTTTAAGCCAGTTTAAAATATTCAAATCAAGTCACGAGCAGACGCAAGTCACAAAGGAGCGATGTAAATGCTGTTACACTTGTTTACTCGCCCATAATGGCCCTCTGACAAACCGATAGACAATGCTGTAATGAAAAGATACAAGAATGTTTTAGTATTCGCACAGATTTATTTATGTGAACATGTTCATTAGAATATTAAAACTTAATAATGAGTTCGCTATTAACAAATATTAACGTTAAAACTATCATTGTATAATATATGCCGAAATAACTAGTGATTTCTTATATTTAATCCGAAATAACTAGTTAATCTTAGCCGGTACTTTTATGACTTAAATGTGAATAGTATTATAATAACTATGACTTCTAATAAATTTGACAAAAATGCTTAAATACGTCAATGTACGTCTAGGGTGGAATCTGGGCCATTCTAAAGCCAAAGTTCCAATCATTTATTAATTAAATAAATGTAATTTTATAAATTTATTTAAAAGGCTCACAAGCACACAAAGTGTAACATTTTTATTTCAGTACTCTGTAATATGACATAATATTCACTGTTCTTCTGGAATTATAACGCCGACAGCTGTGTTTTCTGTCTAAAAACCATTTATGCGTAACATGTTATAAAGTTAACATTTCTATTTGTCAAGAAAGTTTTAAATTCATAAATCATTACAAAAATTAAAATAAGGAAAGAAAAGCCGAAAAAGAAAAACGAATGCTAGGAAAGAAAAAAAACCTTTATTAACTCAAAAACTACGTGTCGGATGTTGATCAAATTTATATAGGACCACATGAAAAGCATCAGCTATCAAATTTTAAAAAAGAATCATCAAAATCGGTTTACATAGAAAAAAGTTCTGAGACACATAAAAAAACATACAGTCGAATTGAGAAGATTTTTTTTATTTAAAATCTGGTGCTTCTCATGCGATCCCATATAAATTTGATCAAGATCTGACCAGTAATTTTAGAGTTACCCTTTATAATGCGTATTTAATTGACTTTGAACATATTGATGATCTTCTCATTTTATTTACGTTGAATTTTGTTTATACCGCACTGGACAAATTATGATGTCGTAGTATTTCTAAGACCTATAAAGTAGTCTATTTGTATTTTTCATATAGTATTATTATTAGAATTTGCTTTAAAAAATCGGAACTTGATGAATGAAATCAAACAAAATTTGAAATCTGTTATCGGAGTGACTTTTATGGATCTTTCTAGCTCTTCTCTCAGTTTCGTGCAATACCCAAAACGGGCATCAATCAAACGAGTAAATTGCTTCGTTCAACACGACAGGTTTAAAACCCAATCCCTTTTAAAGCTCGCGCGATATTGAAGCTGTGTCTATTGTGTTCGCGAAATATGGGGTTGATGATTGACTTTTGATGTACGTAGTAAGTATTGTTGCTAAAAACATACAGATTTATTTTTACACTAGCGATCCGACTCGGGTTCGCACGAAGTTCACGAAGACAATGACAAAGGGCGTTATAGGTCTCAATTAGCAGTTTTTAGTCGCTACAGTTCCTAGGTTCTTAAATACTGTAGTGAATCTCCGAATTCGTTTAGATACATTTGCTATATGACGTTGGCAATTTAATCTTTTGTTGAGGATTACTCCAAAGTATTTTATCGTAGATATTCATTCTAATATTGTGCATTTACATCTCTTCTTTTTTTGAGACGAACAAAATCTTTTGCTTGCACTAGTAAAAATAATAATACCAATTTTTGTCGTGTGTGGTTTGTCGCGGTGATCATAGAATTTATGATTGCGCTAAATTTGAAGCTAATAGTGTACATGAGCACATATCTGAAGTTAACAAATGAAGGTTATGTTTAAATTGCCCACGCTATAGCCACAGTGTGCGTGATTGTAGATTAGGTTCATGTCACGAGTGCAAGAAAAGACAACACTCTTTAGCGTATACCATTTCAAAGTAACATAGGCTCCGATAAGAATGTTACTACATTGCGTTACTAAACGGGTACGTATGCATGCTGACAGAAAAGCTATGTGGTGCACGAGTTCCTGGATCTTGACAACAACGCTACCTACCGGAACTGGGGATCCATTCAAACATACACAAAAAAAGTATCAAAATCGGTCGATCCTTTTCTGAGTTTTAGTGAGACTAACGGACAGCAATTGATTTTTATATACAGAGACAACCGCTCTGACGAACAAAGAAAGAAAAAGCGATGAGTATATACCAAGTGATGTGAAAATTCTCAACTTACCAACTCTCAATGCACTGACGCACACTTTTTTCTTCTCTCTTTCTTTATCAGTCCGTAGGTGTTCACTGCTGGACGCTCACATAAATGCGCGTCTACACTAGAGGAGCCGAGCACGAGCGCAGTATTTGCTGCGCACAAATTCGTGTAGTGTTGACCGTCTTATAAGCCTCGAACGAGCGTGCTTCGAGCCTTTGGTTCGTGCTTGGCTGCGCTCCGCCTATTGTCGGTTTTTTGATGAACACAAAGGGATTTGCATCGCGCTCACAGTGCAAGTGCTGTAGGCTCGTTGTACATCCACACTTGATACCGCGAGTAGAGCGGCTGAGCTCGTGCTCGGTTCCTCTAGCGTAGATCCACCTTAACATGTGCGCTAAAACTGTTGTTAGTTCAAATGATTTAAATGCATATGTGCACGTAAGAGTGTGTGTTCTTATCGTAACTTAAGCATGGTAAGCGTGGTAGAGCCATGATGCAGTTATTTTAGTAGTATAGTTGTAGCAAGAATGGGTCGGCTCGACCGGGTAAGGACCACGCTCTCACAGAATACCAGCGTAAAATAGTAGCTTAATGCCGCTGTGTTTCCTATGGTGAGTGTAGAGAATCGGAGACCCTTTTTACTGAAAACGAGGCATTCCATCTTAGTCCTCACGGGTGACAATGCATCTGCATTTTGATTCATAATCGGGGATAGATGTTGATGTCTATGGGCCACAGCAACCACTTCCCATCAGGTGGACCGTGTGCTCGTTTGTCACCCTACTCTATAAAAAGAACCATTTTTACTGGAAATGAGTCATTCCTTCTAAGTCCTGGGGGGGGGGGGGTGACAACCTACCTACCTTTTGACTCTTAATCGAAAGTAGATGTAGATGTCTATGGATCACAGTATTTATATAACGGAATGACTCTTTTGTTACCCATATTCTATAAAAATGAAAAATAGTTTTCTAATAATAATACCTATGTCAAAGATGTTTTTGAAGATTCATAGAATAATTGTATAACAAATGATAGAAAACTAAAAATATAATGGCTTTCTATTATTCTTAAATATTACTGTAATAATATTAAAATAATATTTGAGATGTATACATATGTAGCAAATATGACATGTAGTATTTAAATTTGTGAATATACTTTCAAAAGGAATTCGATAACACTTCACCACTAGTTTCTAAGGAACTCGAACATAAAAGCCGTTTGATTTAAGATTAAATTGCGAGTGCCTTTCGACATGTTCAGTTATTCATGAAAATTTTGATATGTGTGCCATATCTCCATCATTTTCGCTTTACTCTTGTGTTCAGTTTGCTTTTCTATGCAAAAACTTACTGCTTCGAATAACATCTCAGATAAATTGAAATAAAACCATGTTTTTTTCGTTTAAAATTTAAATTATTTATTATCTATTGTGAAACGACACTGATGATTGTTTTTTTTTTTATATAGGTTTTACAATAATTTCTCGTAGTAACGCGAATAGGCAATAAAATCCGTAAAGTTAGTTTTATTCCAATATAGATTATATTTTAAGGGTCCAAGTTCCCAGGGTTTTCTCGAAATCTATATTTGGAGGAATTCCTATCCCTAATGGTTACAAAATAGTTGTTAAAGTTTTTAATATAACTATTTATATGACTTTGAAATTGATAATGTTAAGTACACTCAAAGGGGTAAGAAAAAATTAACATTTATTTAAAAGGAAAAGCCAATGTCAAAAAAAAGAATTTTTTTTTGAATATGTGTCACATACGAGCACACAGTCCACCTGATGGTAAGTGGATGCAGTGGCACAGAGACGTCTACGTTTATCCTCGATTAAGAATCAAAATACAGATGTGTTATCATCCTGACGACTAAGATGAAATGCCTCGGTTCTAGTAAAAAGGGTGTCCGGTTCTCTACACCACCATACAAGAGCGTGGTCCTACCACGGTCGAGCCGACCCATTCGTGCTACAACTAATATAGCCGCAGCGTGGCTCTACCACGTATAATATTAAATTATTTTATTCCTTTTAGTTCTTTGAAGTCGACTTATACTTTTTTCAAAGTTAATTATTACATGAAACACTAAGATAAATGATAAATAAAAGTTGTTTATATTTGTTTCATAAATTTCAATGCTGGCATACTGGCAGAAAAGCCTTTTTTAAGTATGAAAATCAAAACATGAAAATAACAAACAGTCTTTAAAATGTTTTGACACAGGTAAAAAGGCGCTCAAAAAAGTTGTCTCGATTGGAAAAAGACCTGAAGGCAGAATAATTAGAATAATATGGAGATATTTGTCGTGTTTAGGGGTTGAACGAAAATAAAACAAGAACCAATGTTTCCCTTGTTAATATTTATGGAGCAGACGAACCAGAAATTGTGGAATGTTTTGATTAAGCAAATGAAAACAGCCTATACCTGCTCTTAAAAATATTAAAATTATAATCATATAGATTTAATGAATGACCGTGTAGGGGCGGAGTAATAATATCCACTACCTATATTGTCCCGTGGCTGTCCCGATGACAAAGAAAAACAAGCAAAGAGATAGACAGCAGCGTCTTTCTGATAACAACTCAAAAATTAAAAAACTGCGATTGCCAATACGTCTGCCAAGCGTGGCAATAAAGCAATCTACAGAGGAGGCCTATTCATCAGAGGACTTTTATCGGCTGCAATGGAAATGAAATGGAATAAATGAACTTTTGTTTAACTACCATACTTACAAAGATTATTAAGATGAAGCATGAAAGTAGGTAAAAAGTAAAGTAAAGTAAAGTTACAGCCTATATACGTTTCACTGCTGGGCACAGGCCTCCCCTCATTTCTGAGAGGGTTTTAGGGCAAGGAAGTGTCCGCCGTGCTGCCCCAATGCGTGTTGACGAAATTCACATAATTCGAAACAATTTTTTGTCTTATTTTTTAGACATGCAGGTTCCCTCACGATGTTTTCCTTCATCGCCGAGCACCGCCGAGGTAAAACAGTAAGCGAATATATATACACTATGTCAATTTATATATACAAGACAAAATATTATGAATATAATCTAGTAACTATGTGTTAAAGTCGTACTACAATTTAAAAGCTCTAGGGATATTTAATATAATATAATAATAATAATGTCCTTCAGACCGAATTTCGGTCACGGCGGCCAGCCTCAACGGAGACTAGCAATGGCGCAGGACAGGATTATAGTGTCCAACAGTATGCGCAAGCACATATGCACGCTCTATTCCATCACTCTCATGTTCCGATGGGACGGTAAACCGACACGACCGGTGAGAGATCGGGCGCAGGACCAACGGCTTTATGTGCTTTCTTCGGAAAGCATGCTTCGGCATGGGGGTGATACACCGCCCACTTCCTGACTCCGGGCAGCTATTGAGAATTTCTTGACGGAAAAACTCAATAATTAACGTTACCGCCCGGCCCGGGATCCGCACCCAGGACCTCAAGATCAGTAGTCGCGCAACTACAACCACTAGACCAACGAGGCAGTCAAGTCAGTAATTAATATAGGGTTAAATTGGAACATTTTCGACGGATTATTTTTGGAGACACGCTTTGTGCAACTATTTCATTTTGGGTTAGATTGTTTATTGAATAAAAATGTCAACATGGTGGAACCCCATTGCAACTTGCATGATTATCTAGCTAACCATCAGCGTACTGCGAGTCTATACTCCTATATCGGCCTTACTTATGTAAAAAAAATATCAATATACCATTTAAATGTTAAGATAATTTACGAGTAGAGTCAGAATCATTTATTTAATTACTTTATTTTGAGATTAGCTCTAAAGTTTGAGCACATTCTGTATTTTTTTAAAGATAATGATGTCGTTATATAAGTAAAAAATAAAGTTTAATAGACGGTCAAAGAAAAATATTACAGTTGTAAGTTTTAACCTTCTGCCCAATTTAGAACCATGGTGAAACGTTCGGGTAAGATGACTTGTTATTTGTGTAGAAAACTTTTAGTTTATAACGGGGTTGTTGATTGAATTGTTAAAATTGTCTACAATCACCAACAAAAACTGTTATGTACACTATGAATGTTGCTAAACCTGAATTCGTATCCCAGTTGTAGTTTTTATTAGCACATTGTTGGTTTTTGGTCACAAATTTGGTAATTTCTACCTCCTTATTAATATGCACATAATAATTTTACACCCATGGACTTTCTATAAAAAAGTATCTTAAGTTAATCCAACGGTATTCCTGGTCTTTAAAAATATTACGTTTTTATAAATAAAGGAGATATGGTGTCAGACAAACACATACAAACCCATCGCGTAATCATTAAATCCAAAATGGATAATCTATGGAAATAAATGCACAAATGGGTCGGCTCGACCGGGGAAGGATCACGCCCTCACTGAATACCAGCGTAAAACAGCAGCTTAATACTGCTGTGTTTCGTATGGTGAGTGTAGAGATCCAGAGCCCTTTTTACTGGAATCGAGGCATTCCACCTTAGTCCTCAGGAGTGACAACGCATCTGCGTATTGATTTTAATCGAGGATAAATGTAGATGTCTATGGGCCACAGCTCTGTCGCCGGTTATGAGGTGAACGGTGAAGTTGCGTGCCTCATTATATATTAATAATAATATATTAATTTTGGCCGGTGAAAGTTTTCACATCCGCAGCATATATCTTGCGAATTCTAATCCATGGAATTAAGATCAAGCACGCAGATTTAAAAAAATCCAGTTGTTTCTGAAAGTTGTTGCCATAGTTGCCCCCATTATTGTTAACACATGCAGCGACCCCTTACGCGGTTGTGAATCGTAATGTATAATGTGTATTATTACCAAAAAAAAAATAGTTTGTTCCCGCGCATCCGATAACCTAAAAAACATTATTAATATGCGTGTAGCAGCCTCGTGGTAAAGGTAGGTATTTCTCCATGTGAAGCGTTACATAAATACACATTAATAAATTGTTCCTAGTGAATTAAGATCTTTTTGGCATATGCCACGGAAAATAAAAAAGGATGGTACATCCCATAGTATATATTATATACCCATGGGATGAAATAGGGTGAATTTCTTATACCGCCACCACACGGTAATATATCAATATCTCTTGTGCAGTTGACATGGTCGTATTGATTATCATTCATTAATAAATACACATGAATGAGATCAAATTTAAGAATCGTTAAAGTGATAAATAATAATACGTTATTTGTATCGTTCACATTACTGAATCAGACCGCGTAGTGGCGGTGTAAATTTGTTTATCAAATATCTACTAATCATATAATCTCGTGTCATAAGAGAATAAACAAACAATAATACTAAATACTAAAAAAAAAGAATTGCGTTTGTCAACTCACCTGCGAAGGATGGTAATAGTGGTAAATAGGGGAAATATGAGCCAATCCTTGAGGCAGGCCTACGTTCAGAAGTAGTTTTTGATAAGCTCTAACAGTAACAGTTACGTCACTGGACTGTATATCCATAGGTCGCTGGTCCATATCCGGCACAAAGGACCAGACGCCTACACGAATTAGTGAAATAAAATAAAATGCAGGTTTACGTAAATACTCTATTTCAATAAAAAGTATTTATAAGCGCACGTTATAAAATCAAGAAAAGAAACGAATAGCTTCAAAGACAACACTATAGTTGCGACGTGTTATGTTGATAAAATTAATAAATGATGATGTACTTATGTCTCAAAGTTACTTTAGCACTGGTGTAAATAATATTTAGTAATAAATTAGAAATAAACAGAATAGATCGAAACAAACATAAATGTCTTTTATAATATATACGATGTTGACATACGAAGCGTGTTCATGCGCCTGCAATATCAGATGCAAAACGCAACGGCGCGTGACGGACGCGCGCTCTGAAATAGATGCGCCGTGAATTGCAGCGACATGGCCGCCTACGTGCGAAGTTGCGACGTTAAATAACAAATATCGTTTAGATTTATTAATCTTTATATACAAAAATTACGTGCCACATTGTTTGTCCCCGATGAACTCCTAAACTACTAAACGGATTTTAATAAAACTTTGCGCACAGTTTGGTCCAATCTAAGAGATAGGTAAGCTTTTATCCTAGTAAGTTATTATTAAAAAATTTATTGCGAAATTAAGGATTTTTATAGGACAAACGAAAGAAGTACAACAACGTCTATCTGGTCTGCTAAACAATAACTAGAAACGTTTTAATCTTTTTCTATTAGATATAAATTTGTAAATTAATCGGTTCAATCAGGGTTCCCTGATTGAAACGTACGATTAAAATCAAACTATTGATTGATTGATAGTAATTACATGTGACGACACGATTCATTGTGAACGCGGATTCCGACTTTCACGAATATTTTCCGTTTATTTTCATTGCTTGAATTAATACTCTAAGGGCTGATTTTTCAATCAGCAGATAAAAGTTATCTATCAACTCTAAACATTATTTTAACCCTATTATATTCTGCAACTGCAATTTTTAATTACTTGTTCGTGTCATCTCCTTAAAAAGCTTTGATTTAGCTTGTAACGTTTGTTTGTTTGGGTCAAATCTTGTAACTGAATTTTAATCGGTTATCTACTAAATCCAATATGGCGAACGAATCAAGATGGCTTTCAAGTTATTTTTTTATGAACTCCCATGATGAAATAAAACCATATCAAATGAAAGGGTTTGCTGAGAAAATTACAAAAATAAAATAGCGTCTCTCTAAATCCAATATGGTGGACACCCAAGGATAGTAGACTATGTTTTTATGCACTACCATAATATGGACATCAAATAAAGCTTGCTGAGAAGAATACAAGAATAAAATGACGTCACTTTAAATCCAATGTGTGGTTTTTTTATTCATCCCATAATATTGATATCAAATGAAAGGTTTCTCTGTGAAAAAAATGTATAAAAGGACGTTTGCGTTCAGCTCTTCGAGGAGATGGTGTACTACTACCCGACTGAACGGTAAGACTTGGGTTGCGTCTTAACTAATATCGGCCACCCTTGGCAAGTTTTAGCGGTGGTGAAAACAATTCAAAATGATTGAAAACAAGATGGCCGCCACACCGATTTCAAAGAACATAAATCGGCAAAGGTTAGAGATAGTTTATATTAGTTATTATAGTACCTGGATGACCAAGAATTGCTCGGTATTTTTTTTGGAAATCGTGTTTTTTGAAAATTATATTTAGATACAAATTACAAACTGATGAAATATGAATAAAATTTTTCGATCTTCTCGATCATTACTTTTCGTGTTTTAAAAAAAATATCCAAATAATATATTTTCTCACAAAATAAAAAAGAGAAAAAAAGAATCCAACCGGAGACGTTTGGACTCAAACCGGCGTTCTATGATTTCAGCACCGCCCAATTTCCATTTGAGCTGTTATAACCTCAGGCGCTGGCAAAATTTACTTTCGTATTGTAATGATATTGTAGCAGTTTTTCATTGCCTAAAAT
>DWHP01009333.1:0-10240 GCA_018247895.1 Parnassius honrathi | reverse complement strand
TTGTGGCGTACCTTGGGGGAGGCCTATGTTCAGCAGTGGACTTGTGAAGGGCTGTAATGATGATGATGATGATATGCATACACGTCTTAGAGTATGTAATTATTCTAAGAAATAAATTCAACTTTCATTATCCTTACGTAACGTAAAAAAATAAAAATCGGAATCCTTTTATTTGACAGGTTATATACATATCGTTTTTTTAATCACATTTATACTTTTATCCTATTATTATATTTATTATTAACTATAGTAAACACTAAACAAAAACTATTTCAACAAGTATGTACAAAAAACTAAACTGTGCTTAAAAAAAACTTTAAAATTCACTCGCCTAGAACGCGTTAGCCCTCACTGCATATCTAATTCTAACTTGAGCTCCCGTGCGATTATGGTATAATTATTTCACGCAGCTAGCAAGAGAATGACAGTGGCCCGTTAACTTGTTATATAACTAGGACTTGTCATCCTTAGCCTTTCCTCATTTATAATTAAAAAAGTAAATCATTTACATTGATACTTTGACAGTTCATCTGACACTGACACACAGAGTACAACATCTACAAATATCTTTATTTCATCAATTTCTCATTTTGTATTATATGATCGTAAATAACTGAATTTATTTATTTTAATTGGATACAACTTAACAAAAAAGGTACTGAGCTGTTTTGCTTTTATTTAGGCAGTAATAAATGTTGTAGGTTATCATATTTAAATGAAAATATTCTAATCCACGTGCATACGAATAGTTGTTTTTTGTAGTAATTTTAGAAATGATTTGAAAACTTATCTTATAAACGTTCTATGATAAATACCAGAATAAAATATTTGTGTCAGTAATTTAAGGGACTACGGTTGGATTACTTTAAGTGTATATACTTTTCCTTTAATAAACTATTTTATCAACCATAACGAACCAAACAGAAGAATTTTTTTATTGCACCTACAAATACTCTGATTCTTGTATTTCTTTGGTAGAAATACTACTTGTAGTTGCTATTTTTAATACGAAAATCTTATTATTTAATTTGCATTGATTACTTTTCAGGATTTATTGTGTTATATTTTTAACAAAATGATTTTATTATTAATAATTTATTCATATATTCTTTTGTAAAGTTTTCGTACTCATATAATATTTGTTTGTATGCTTGTATTAAATAGTATTATTTTTCATTAACATTATGGGTGTTTGGCCATATTCATAATTATTACTCTAGCGTCTCAGTCTGACATTACTCTTGAATGCACAGGGTATAGAAAAATAAATTATTAATAACACTTTTGTATTAAGCATTCATTGTAATGAATGCAGAGTTTAAGTACCCCTCTAGCTATGCATAATGTGACAAATAAATACAAATGTCAAACTAGTACTGGATAGAGGTTAAAGTTGTTTTGTTGATTGCCTCAGTTATTTGAATTCTTGTTATATTTTTTCTCATTCATTTTGTTTATGAAATAAAAGGCAAAGGATTATAGAAGCATTTTATGTTTGTGAATATGGGCATTAATAACTAGTTTTAAAACAATTTTGATTAAATGCTATTGTTGCCGTTATTAAATTCCTAGTTAGAAAGGAATATAACTAAAAACAGATTTTATTTTGCAGCATGGCTCCCAAAAAGGTTGAAGAACCTGAGAAGAAGCCGCTGATTGGAAGAGTGGGCACTAATTTAAAAGTTGGTATTGTAGGAGTACCAAATGTAGGCAAATCTACATTCTTCAATGTGCTGACTAAAAGTCAAGCGGCTGCTGAGAATTTTCCTTTCTGCACCATTGATCCAAATGAAAATAAGTATCTTATTACAATTTAGCTTTATTACCAAGGATATCAATTATCACAATCATACAATCTCTACATTCAACATTCATCAATCTGAAATATCTTCAAACTAAATATACTTGAACTTGGAATTATTGTTAACTTGTATATTATATAAATATATGGGTGATTTCTGGATCTTGACAACAGCGCCACCTACCTGGTCCAATGGTTTCTAAACTTAATCTAAACCACCTAGGGACTCAAACAAATAATTTCCTCAAAATGGTTTGAGTCATTTTTGAGTTTTATCGAGACTAATGGACAGCATTCAATTTTTTTTATATAGATACACTCTAATTAACAAGTTTTTTCAATCTAAAAAGTTCATGTGGTTGCATTAATAACATGCAGCATGAGGTGCCAGATAAGGGAAGAGGGCAAGAATATGTAGTTTTTCTTCACTACTTTTAAAAATAAATATTTATAATGGATGGAGGTGGCTTAGAACCATACCTTGTGGCATTCCTTTAAGGATGCCTATGTTTAGCAGTGAACTTGTGAAGGGCTGTAATGGAAGAAAATTGAAAATCAGTTTTCGGAGTTATACTTTTAAAACTAAATTAGTCATCTTCATAAGTGGTTAAAGGAGGGGCAAGGGAGAGGGGACAGGTGTCTCCTCCTACTGATTTCCTCGAACCTAGTGATAGTGTAATGCTTTAAATTCCATTACTGGTGCTTCAATATTTATAACTGCAATTAGTCTCAAAAGTAAATAGATGATATTTTAAAAAAAAACATTATCTAACCAATCTGCATTTATATTAACTTATATATGTTATATACAATATTCACAATAATAAGGAAACTACAATTATTAAATTGTCCTTATCATCTTAGGTATACTGCCAAAATACTGGCTCTGCTATTAACCTTTTTTCTTTACATGTTTCATATTTAGTTAATTGCTTGTCACATTAATTGACATTTAAATTTGATAATAAAGGTTCTTATATGTCAAATGTATACATGTTTGAAGAATGACTGAAAATCATAATCTTTATTCATACTTCCAAGTTACAGACAAATTTAATATTAATAATGTGGTACCTAATAGAAATATTATATACAGTGGAGACTTAAACCATATAAAAACAGATATAGGTGAGGAAACTGATAATCATCCTAGGCCTTTGGCTGTGGCTATTTTAGGCATAAATAACACAGCATCACCACTTCCAAATAACCTAGATTCCTATCATACTTGGACTGATATTGATTCCCAAGAAACTTATCTGACTTTGAAACCAATGTGCTACACCATTTTAGCCAAACCTGGAACTGGAGGATACTCACTTGGAGAAAGTATGGCCAAGAGATTAAATGTTATACATATTAGTCCAAAGAATGTCATTGAGGATGAAATAGAACAAAATAGTCCCACAGGGAAATGTATTGATTTTAATTTACGGCATAACAATATTTGTAAGTTTGATACAATTTGGACAATAATGAAAAAGAAATTGGATTCGCCTGCTGTAAAACACAGAGGCTATGTTTTATCCGGGCTCCCATTGGTAACTTGTAGTAAAAATATGGAGTGTTTTTATAGAAAGTTACATGATGAAGACACAATATTAAATGCAGAGCAGTTAGTAAATGATTTAATAACAAATGTTTATAAAAAGAGAGCTAATGTGATAAGAAATGAACAACCAGTAAATCTTGATTCTTCAAATAGTAGTGAACTTATGACAGAAATTGAAAGTAACTTTGAAGAAGAAGAACAAGATGTCGAAGTAAATGAAGCAATGGATGCAATTAGAACGTTACCTAAGTCTGTTTTGGAACCTTCTCATGGATTAATTTTATTTACAAAAGCCTATCTATATTCAAAAAAAGCTATGCTGCTACATCAGTGTCAAGAAATATTTAATTCTAATGTTCAACCTAACATAGTTATTTATATTTCATGCCCTGATACAGATGCAGTTACTAAAAGAAGTCGCAAATACTTTAATTACTTGTCTACTAATCCTATTGATAGTCACCCATTTTTATTAAAAAATGATGAGACAGGATGGCCTACTAAATATTCCATGCTAGAGAATCTATCAAATTTTAGTGACAACACTTCATTAAACTGTAAATATTCCTGTACAATGCCAGTTAATTTTACTTTTAATTCTACAAATCAGATGTGCAATTACAAGAATTATATCATGCCTTATTTAGAGAAGAAAATAAAAGATTTTGACTCTAAATCTGTGCTTAAATTGGATGGTCGTTATCCAACCCAAGAAATGATAAACCTTTTATTAGAAAAAATTATATCATTGCCGGCTAAACCTGTTTTAATACCAGAACCTTTGTATCTTGAGGATTCCTTTGATGAGATTGAGGATTTTTGGAAATTGGCTGAAGAAACTAACATTATTAAATATGGTTCAAAAAAGTTCATTAGATATGCATCGCCTTGGTATAATAGATGTCCAGTAGAACTAAAAAAAAGACATGTTGTTAGGGGCTTACCAAAATTTGCGGTTGCCTTTTTTAAACATATCTATCTTTTATCATCATTGAATGCTATGATAACATTCTGCCGAAATCCGCGACCATTTTTAAAGCTGGAGTATTTAGAGCCAACATGTAGAATAATAGTAATGGGAACAAAGTCATCTGGTAAAAGTATGATTACACAGTGTTTATCCTGGTTGTTTGATGCTCCTGTTATAAGTTATGAGTCATTTGTTAATAATGAGAGGCAAAAAAAATATGATGAGTTTCATAAGTCAATATTATCTAAAGTAGTCACAGACATTGAAGAAAACAGAAAAATAGAATGGCAAAGAAATGAACTAAATAGAATTACTAAATTAAATGATTGGAATTACGTAACTAAAAAAAATTTACAGAACTATGTACTTTTAATAAAAAAATACCAAACTTTTGAAATAGATGGAACAAAAGGTGACAAGAGTTCTGATACTGCAGGACAAGGAAGTGATTTTTTCAATGAATTAGCAAATATACGGAATCAACTTAGTTTCTTGCCTATGTTAGATGACATTCAAAAATGTCAAGAAATTCTTGAAAATGAAAATTTGTTCCAATTTGCATCGCATGATTTAACTACAGTAGCGCCTAAACCAGGTGTGCCTGCCATCGGTGACGAGGATGTTATGCAAGCAATAACTGCGTTTATTATAGAAAATAATGTTACTTTGGATATTGAACCAACTCCATTAGAAATAATGCAAGAACTAATTAAGGCATTGAAAAGTTTTGATATTCAGGTGCAAAGTGAATCAAATTATGAGTATGAATATGGGAAGTACATAATTGATGGATTCCCCCCAGATTCAGAAGTTTGGCAATTTGTTTTAGATTCACTTTTATTACCAGACTTTGTTATAACTATCAAAGAGAATAGAGGGATTGATGAAGAAATTGCTCAGAATTATATTGATATTACCACATGTTCAAAAAGTCATGATACACGCTTTCTTTTAGCTAATGACGATCTTATAAAAGTTAAATTGCTTTCAAAAAAAGTGCCAGAGACACCTCCAATTCATGCTGAAATGTTCATAAAAGATCTTATAAATGCTATGATGGAATCTATTTTTACAACTAAAAGTGAATTTATAAGAATACTTAATGAGTCTATGGACAAATTTCGCGAAGATTGGGATACTTTGCAACTTAATCTCAAAGAAATGTTTATAACATGTATTGAAGTACAAATTGAAAATAAAACAGATATTCAAATAATAGAAGAAGTATTATTAAAAATACGTAGAAGTTATTGCACCATTGCTAACTCCAGTTTGGGTGAAATAATTGAAGCTGATGAAAGCGAAAAAAATACATCACTTACCACCCTATTTGATACTGACCCTCGATTTTTATGTGAAACTAATATTTATTGTCCAGTTAGTTATTACAAATATGGTGTATTATGGAAAGGTAAATCAAAACTTTGTCTCAACTATGACAACAAATTGCATTATTTTTGTAAAGAAGAATTTTTAGAATATTTTCAAAATGATATTACAAAATATCAATCATATAACAAACCCTTCAAGGGAATACCTCCTTTGAGAATATGCGTAACTGGATGTATTGGAAGTGGAAAAACGTCTGTGTCGAAATTAATAGCTAAAGAATATGGCTTAATTCATATTGACTTTGCTGAAATTCTAAATTTATACTTATTACCTCTTCACTGTAAAAAAGTTGGCCGCCATTTTGAAAATAGTTTCACTGACCCTCCAATAGATGAAAGTACGGTCATAGGAGTTGATTTAAACGAAGGAAATATAAACCCACATTCAAATATTCTGCCTAATGAAAACGAATTACGACGCATGATTTATAATTACTTAGAAAAGGGAACATCTTTATCACCTCTTTTGATGCAAAGGTTATTAAAGAAGTTATGGTTTCAAACACCATTTTCAACTATCGGGTTTGTGTTAGATGGATTTCCTAAAATGGCAAGTGACGTCGAAGATATGACAAACTCCGTTTGTATCCCTGATTTAATATTTGAATTGGAATGCAGTCCTGAAATTTCGTCACAAAGATTATCAACAAAAATGTTAAATGTATGGGAAACTCATTTAAATGAAGCAAAAGCTAAATCACTAATAAAATTAGAAAATGATCGGCTACAATGGTTAGATTTTATAACAAAAAATATAGTAGTAAAACTTATTATTGACGATATTTTCGACATCAGTACAATAACAAATGAACGGGTAACGAATGTTTCTATACAAAGTGCTATAATGGACGCACATCCATCTGGATCATCGAATGTTGATGCTAATTTGTTTAATGCATATAACAATATGATACTGGAATATCCAGAACCTCTTGATCGAAACTATTGGGAAAAACCAGGTGATGTACGCGAAAAAATAGTTACTAGAATAGAAGACACATACGAATTGGACGATGAAAATATGCAAGTATTAAAAGATAATTTAGCAGATCAAAACATTGAATTAATTTCTGTAGATGGAACGAGATCAATGCATAAAGTATGTAAGATTTTACTATCGAATGTAGCAAGTTTGCGTCGTAAGCGTGAAGTATGTTTTGAACAAACATTTGTTATCGATTGTGATGTTGCTGAAGTGCTTCTATTGGAAGGGTTTTTTTTCTTAAGCAAATTTAACAGAATGTGCCCTGTCTTTATTTTTGATAATCCCAATGCGATATTTAATCCATATATTGTTCATAAAACTAGTAATAACATCAGAACTGTTATTCATAGATCACATATTTACTTTATTTGCAATGAAGATAGTGTAAAAAAATTCAGAGAAAACCCTTTAAAATATATAGTAAATGAAAGTGTAAATTATTTTGTTAAATATCCATTAAGAATAGCAGTTTTAGGACCACCTAAATCAGGAAAAAGTGAATTAACAGCTAAACTTGCAAGAAAATATGGGTTACTGTGCGTATCTAAAGGAATGGCTTTGCGGCACATTTTAAATAATCTATCCTGGACAGATCTAGGTTTAAAAATTGCATCGAAAGTTGAAAAAGGGGAATGCGTAAGCAATGATGTTATTATGTTAGCAGTTCAAACCATTTTAAATAATCACTGTACTAATTCGCGAGGATTTATTTTAGATGGTTTACCTACCTCGCCTTTCGAAGCTATGGAGCTTCAAAAAGTAGGACTATTTCCTTTGATTATATTCGACTTACATGTTGACAGAGAATTAAGCTTAAAAAACTTACAGAATGAAATTTACACAAATATACTAAAAAGGAAGCCGCCATACTCATGCACATTTTTATCATATAGATTGTTGAAATATAGTGAAAAATGTGCCCGGATTAGAGATTTTGTAAATAACGATGTTCAGAATATTTACATTATAAAAGGAGAGAAATCACTCTGGAAGTGTTTCTTTGACGCGGACACTAAAATTAAAGAAATTATTCCCAAAATTCATTACTATTTACTACATTTCCAATCAAGGATAATTCCTATGGAATCTATGTGCATCTCGAACGATGATTTTGAATCAAAAATGTCGGGATTTAAACAATTTTGTCCTGCTTGTCTCCGCGAAAATATTTTTAAGTATAGTGGATATCCAATCGATAAAAAAGGCGTTGTACAATTTAAGGGATGCTTTTACTGGGTTTGCTGTGAACATATGAGTTTAGTATTAAAATATCCAGATAGATTTTTAGAAAAAAATTTAGATATCCCAGAAGTACCCGCTATTGTTAGAACAATTAATAAATTTAATCTGTATGAAGACGGCATCTGTATAGTAACATATGCTGAAAGTTTGCCAGCACACAGAGTAGAAAGAGGCAACGAAGATTATGCTGTGGTATATAAGGGAAAAACGTACTTATTTTGCAGCTCCATTTGTTATGCGAAATTCTTAGCTAAACCACAAATGTACTATGACATATCCGTTTTTAAAGAAGGAAAAGTTTTACCCTGGTTAGTCTTGAAAAAACTTCCTCACCTAGGATACTTGGAACAAACTGTCGGCAACATAATAACAGAAGCTTGTTGTTATGTTAATGTTGCGAGACCAAAGTACCCAGGATTAAGTATTCAGACATCGGCGCTGTTATATATAGCATTATACTTAAAAATTCATAATCCTCTAAGTAAAAATTCTTATTTACCTTTATACACGAAAGCTATTCAATCATTTGAAGCTAGATGTAAACTTATCACAGAAACATGTTCACGATTAAGGTCCGTTGACAATCCTTTTGCAAATTATCCAAAATGCTGTAACAGAAGCGTTTTTGTAGAGCAGGCAGATTCTGGAACTGTAATAAAACCCTCAAGTTTTATTAAAAGTTTTTCATATTCGTCTTTTGATAGCGTGTGATTTTTTTATAAATATCTTGTCATTATATTATAATTGCAATTAAAATATTTTTTCTAAATATAACATTGTGTCTTAATTTGAACACGAAACCTAGCTAGCTTACTACCTTTTATTTACTGTTAAGAATTTATCGAAAATGGCAGCATTCGTCGCCTCTATTAATCTCTCGCTCGCACACTGTCGTTATCTATACTCACACCCACCGGTAAAAACAGCAAAAAAATGTTTGCGATATGCGTTTTCCGGTACGTTCTATAGCTAGTCTAACTTGTCATTGGAATTAATAATAATAAATTCCCATAAACTACCAAAAAATTCAGTCCGGTTTTGCTAATTTGTGAGCTACGACGCGTTGTGAGAGTTTTCCTCGTACCTAATTATTGTTGATTTTGTTTGTTAATATTTTTGTATAAAGCAATACCATTGAGACAGGAATAATTATTTTAAAAAAATTCGTTTGTCTGTCAGAGCTAATATTCGAAAAGGTGAACTGATTGTAATAAAATTTCACGAACAAATACAGAGTAGTACCAGGAGTGATCTAGACTAAATTTTATCCGAAAATTTTAGAGATTTTATTAAAATAGAAATATTGATAAGATTTAATGATTATCTTAAGTCTAAGTAGCGCTACATTAATAGATCCCACCCAGAAAAGCAAGAGCGGGTTGCAAATTATAAATGTTATATTATGATGAATAAAAATATTTGAAAATAATTGAATACCCAAGTAGGTACACCTGTGTATTCAATTCTTTTCAAATATTTTTCCATTAATAGAAAATTTCCAAATAATATAACTGTATAATAACATTTAGCGTTATTAGCAGGTTTTCGCTATTGGTACTGTGCATGTTGACGGTACGTCAACAAGTACCAATAGCCGTCATTTCTAATCCCATTCTTTATCCGTACGGACTGTATTAACATAATTAACATAGACTATAATAACACTTTCCAGCTAAAACACTTTAGGTCGCGCTAATTAAGGGTAGGGATGCTACCATTTATATATCACGGTGTCGATACTGTAGAAGGTTACTATTGAATTTATAACCCGACTGCCCCAGGAGGTAGTTTTCCGAGTGAGTGTATGTTTTAATAATAATCATTTCATTTATTTTCTACAAAGGTTCATTTATGTATTTAGTACGTTTGTTTGTT
The DNA here is from genome assembly GCA_018247895.1 of Parnassius honrathi. Lineage (NCBI taxonomy): Eukaryota > Metazoa > Arthropoda > Insecta > Lepidoptera > Papilionidae > Parnassius > Parnassius honrathi. The sequence goes on along the minus strand of DWHP01009333.1, from coordinate 424 downwards.
TGTGTGACCTTCTCCAGCCTAAACGAATGAATGGATTTTAAAATGCGAGGTGTCCACAGTGCTACGCTATATTTTTTTCTAAAAACCTAGACGTCACCGTCGCTGGCCATTATTCTGTTTAATGTTTTTTGTTCAAACACACGAATATGTTGGTTGATGGTATCAAATGAAAGGTCTTGGAACAAAATGATTTATTAAACAAAAAACGTCTCAAGTAAAAAAATATCCAAATGGATACTTGGCCTAGCAAAAAGCCGATTGACCCTTGAAACTCTTTTTCACAAATCATTTAAGATCTGATCTGATACAGGCTTAAAACTCTACGGTATCACTTTATTGGTTTCAATATAATAATAATAATAATGTCCTCCAGACCGAATTCCGGCCACGGCGGCCTGCCTCAACGGAGGCTAGCCATCGGCGC
>DWHP01009332.1:0-10240 GCA_018247895.1 Parnassius honrathi | reverse complement strand
TCTTATTCGTCTTAACTTTGTTTATTAATTTGTGATTGTAATCTGAAGTGTCGGAATAAATGTCTTATGTCTTATGTTTTATGTCTTATTTAAATTGCACCATCAAAAAGGTGAGAGCATAACAGTCACCTAGGTCTTTATGACTCCTTTCAAATGAGTTCAAACACGATCGACCTATCTAGTGGTATCTCTGAGATCCTATATCCACCTTCGTATTGCACTAAGTGAAAAGTGAGATCATAATAGTCACCTAGGTCTTTATGTGCCCTTTCAAATGAGTTCAAACACGATCTATCTATCTAGTGGCGTCTCTGAGATCCTATATCCACCTTCGTATTGCACTAAGTGAAAGGTGAGATCATAATAGTCACCTACGTTTTTATGTGCCCTTTCTAAGGAGTTCAAACACGTTCGCCTTTTCTAGTGGCGTCGCTGAGATCCTATACCCACCTTCGGAGTCCACCATCGACTAGGTGATATCATCATAGTCATCTAGATCTTCATGAACCTTTTTAAAAATGAGTTGAAAAAAACACGATGATTCTACGTATCATCACTAAGATCCTTTACCCATCTTCTGAGCCAAACATAAGGAAGGTGACATCATCACAGTCACCTTAGTCTTCATCCTCCGTCAAACGAAATTCTTTAAATATTTAAAATAATAAAAAATATAAATAACATAGTAATAATGTATGTAGCTAATAAGAAAGTAGGTACTTACCAATAATTACAATGAACTGAAGCCAGCCGTTTACGGCGCGCCCGGAAAACTCAGTAGAGTGCCATCAGTTAAAAATTTCAACTTTAAGATTTCGCACTCACGATCAGTTTTTGGATTTACGTCATTTCGACTGAGCAGTTTCATCTGACAGTGCGCTCGAAAAAATTCGTAGGTTGTCGTCAGTTGAAAATTTCAATTTAAGATTCCACATTCACGGTCAGTTTTTGGATGTACGTCAGTTCAACTGATCATTTTAACTGATCGTGTGTGGCGTCCATTAGGTTGAGTTTAGTTTTGTTTGAAGTTTGGGACCAATTACCGAATTTCATTTATTTCGTTAGTATACAGTACCTTAAACTAAGTAGATACTTAGTTTTAAGTAGCCATTGGATTGTAGTTTTCATTTAATTTTTTTTATTTAATATCAATGAAAATGGCCGGCTACCAGACAAAGGGTTATATGGTGATGGTGCTTGCTTATTTAGGATAATCTCTTATTTGTTGTGGAAACCAAGTATTGGCTAGAGAAATTCAGAGACAAATTAGGGATTAAGATATTGCGGTCATTTTGTTGTTTATTTATAAAATAAAACACAAACGTACAGTTTGCCATATTAGTTTCTTAGTTCGTGTGTGTCTTTCTAAATCTTCGCGACACTTTAATTTATAAATAAATGATCATTACTTAGAATAGTAAGAGTACTGATTCCTTTGATTTCTTCTGATTGATTTAAAGTCGCGGGCATAAGAGCATAGTACTTAAACGATATAGCTCTCTCAATTTTAAAACGATACTTCCACAATTATTTCTTTTGCGGTAGCAATTCTGAACTAACGGTTTAATTTCATGTCAGTAAGTTAGTTACTATGAAATTAAATTTTTCTCAGTGATAAACCAAGAATTATTTATTCGAATTGCTGTGTGGCAGGTAATGGAGAACAATGCGGGTTTTTTCTGGGACTTGTGGCGTAAAGCAATTTAACGTATTAGCTCGAAATCTTTTTGCTGTTTCTTCTTTTCAGTGGTTATTTGTGAGATATTGGAGGTCCATAGGCTCTTGCAATTTAATAACTAAAACTATCTTGTGAATTTTTTAAAGATTAGAAACGAGTATGTAGTACACTTAATGGTAGGTGGATGCTGTGGCCCGTAGACATCTAGATCTATCCTCGAGTTCGAATCAAAATGCAGATGCGTTGTCAACTGTGACGACTAAGATGAAATGCCTAGTTTCCAGTAAAAAGGGTCTTCAATTCTCTACACTCACCATAGGAAATGCCAATTTGTGTTTCGTATCGGAAACTACCGAAGAACTATGAGGACCTAGACTCTAATCGAGAAACTTGACGCAACGTAGTGTAGATTTGAGCTTAAGTTCAGTGTCACAAAACCACAAGTAATGGAAATGCATATCGCAAACCCTGCTATATCCCTTAGCTTATCCCTTCAGCTTGGCGGAAATGTTTTGCAGCAGGTTGATAAATTCAAATGCTTAGGGAATTTTATTACAGCTAACCATGACGTCGAGATCAATAACAGAATCGGTGCTGTACCACGCGCTTTTGGAACGCTTCGTTAGAGGGTATTACGCTCGCATAATATAAAGCTTAGTAAAAAAATCAAAGTGTACATGTAACGCCTTCTTTTGCTAGCGGCCTCGATATTCATTTGTAAGATCAAAATTTATTTTTGATTGAACCGATAACACATTGTTCGTTAGTAGCGTCGTATATGTTATTAATACTGCATGTCATTTGAAGCGTATTATTTTCACGTCGGAACTATAAAAATAAGACTACTTTCCTACTTACTTTGGACTCAGACTCACTCATTGATATTTTATAGGAGAGGGGACAAAATATAAACTAGCGATCTACCCCGGCGTCGCACGAGTGATTTCTGGATTTCGGAAACAGCGCCATCTATCGGATCCAATTGTGAATCTAAACCATTCTCGAATCAACTTAGTCATACAAAACCAAAATTCATCAAAATCGGTCGAGCCGTTTAGGAGGACTTTAATCACGTACACTCGGATAGACGAATAATATATATAAATATGTAGCAATATTGCAGAAAAATCGAAACCCAAAGAAACAAATAAGTGTTTTGAAAGAGGAAAAATATTTTGTTTAATTTAAAATTCCGGGTTAAAAAGTATTATTATGTATTATTATAGTTCAAAGTGGCCAGTTGAACAAAACTGAAATTTCAAAGGAAAATACCTACTATTTATATTATTTAGTTGATTGGTCATGAAATCATAGTGATCAATTCATTTATGAGCATGAGGGATCATTTATTATACGCAGGTCTTGGTCAAACGAAAAAAATCTTAACAGTATCGTCACAAATCTCTAAGGAAGTTGCGAAAATTTTAACGGGTCGGATTTACACGAGGTCGTTTAAGAGTAAACACCAGTAGTATTAAATCAAAGCAATAATACTCTGGCATAGGACGTATTTCATCCTAATGTTTATGTAGTCCAGAATTAGAAATAGTTTACATTTACAGACGACATGACCTTCTTTACTTTTATTAGCTACATTAACCAGAGCTTTTGACAGACCGCAATTACGTGGGAAATTTTTTTATCATAATTTTTAATATTATCTAACGCTTAACCATAAAAGCACTCGAATAAAGTTGCTGCAAGGTTTTCCAACTCAATAGTGACCTATTCTTTCTATAGAATAAGGGTGTAAAGGTGACAAACGAGCTCACAAAAGCGCCTAAACGAAAATCTCTCAAAATATAATTGGGAGATTTTCAAATCTTACTTTTAGATTTCCAGCTAGTCAAAGGTTTCTCCAAGGAATGCCTCAAAACATGGTCCTAAGCCTTCTTCATTCCATGTACGGGGAGGGGGGGGGGCTTTTCTATACTCTACTTAATGGTATGAGGCTGCTACCTGACAACCTTTCTTTACCATTGGTTCTCGGTTATCCGAGCTATATGGTCATCTCACTGATCATTTGGACTATGTCAGTTACTCAACCAGAGTAACACTTTAGTTATCTTTCATGCGGAATCTACCACGCAGAGAATAATTTTGATATTATTTTCCTATAAACACAGCACGCCGTTTTTATGTAAACTTATTAAGAATCTAATAAAAAAACCACAAAGTTAAACTGGCGGTTCAGTGAAAATCGTTTACAATTCACACTTTCACTTGAAGAGATTAACGAATACGAATTCATTTGTTGTAGAGGGCGTGGGTGTGTCTGTAAATGAGCGTATTGCATGTCGACAAATTTGATTGTAGTGTTGTCCGTCCATCGTTAGAGTCGAATATAATGTTATGTGTAATAATTTTGTTAATTGCTTTACGTAACTTAAAAAAAAAGACTGAGTGGTTTTGTTAGAAATGTGAAAACTTATAATTTTGCATATAGAAAGATTTGTTATTCTTTTCGCTATATAATTTATTAGAGATTAATATAGTAAATAAAATTTAATTACCTTTCAAACGTTAGTACCTACCTAACAAATCTACTCCGTATTCTCATAGGATGACATACATTTCTGTTTGGTATAAACTCCCACGGCGTTGAAATGGTTTATTTTCTTTTTTTCTAAGATATTGGTCGAAATATTGGTCACCATCAGTTAGTTCATACAGTAAATGACACCTGTTAATGATGAAAAATATGAATCTTGACTCCATTGATCTCAGGTTTCATCAGCTCTTTTTCTCTCTACCTTTTTTTCTTTGATTGGTCCTCTCGTTTCGGTGTTTCAGTAAATCCACAAAAGATTCTATTCGTCTATTCGGAGTGGTAAATAAAGTTATAAAAATGCTTGCCTTTCGGTTATCAAAATTGTATCTTGATCTCCCTTTTTGACTAGATGAAAACTTGTGTTTTAATAAAACTTCGAGCTGGTAAATACAAATTACCGAAATCAGTCACAAAATCACTAATACATATAAGAAACTACACATGACCCAGCTCGTGCTAGTTCAAACTATTACTTTGGCCATCGTCGAATATTCAGACATTATTACCATAGTAGATATTATTATATTATACGTGGTAGAGCCTCTACCACGTGGTAGAGTAGAGAGTAGAGGTGGACTGTGTGCTCGTTTGTCACCCATATCCTATAAAAAAATATATCTGATAGTAAGCGAATATTTTCGCCCATAGAAACATACATCTGTTTTCGATGAAGAATCATAATGCAGACGATTCCCAAACACTTAGATGTTCACTTTACTGCGTCGTACACTAAAGGTTTCTTCTGAATCGGAATCATGAAAGGCTGCTTACGTCCATAAATAACATATAAAAATCTGGTTAAATGCGTGTCAGGCTACGTAAAATATAAAAGTAGAATTTCGTAGTTGCCCGTCACAATACGTCAACGTGAACTTAGAAGGGACCTCCTTGATAATACGAGCATATTGAGTTCACGATTTGGCCGCTATAACGACTAAAATGAGCTCAAGTTGATAACTTATGGTAACTTATTTTCAGACTTATAATATCTAAAGATTATCAAATTACAGATTTGTAGCACTTAGGTTACAACGCGATTTTACACACTCTGAGTAAAACGGACGGATGTACGGACATAACGAAATTAAAAACGTTCTTTGTTGTTCAAATATGGAACCCGTACACCTGGATAAATTATTAATTGTGTCTAGCGAAATTTGAACAGTCACAGCTCAGTTAAACGCTTAATTATTCAGCTAACTAGTTGACGTCACCAGCATAGTTCGTGTATTATGGTTGAAGCACGAATGGGTCGCCTCGATCGAGGAAGGACCACACTCTTGCAAAATACTAGCGTAAAATACCAGCCAAATGCTGCTGTGTTTCGTATGGTGAGCGTGGAGAACCGGAGACCCTATTCTCTGGAAAGGAGGCATTCCCTTTAAGTCCTCAGGGTGTCAACGCATCCGCATTGTTATTTATTTGAGGATAGAGGTGGACTGTGTGTTCGTTAGTCACTCTTATTCTATAAAGCATCTTCAACAAAGTGAGTGAGTGAAAACGAGTGAGATGACAGTCTCACAATTGCCTTTATTACCATGAATATTTATAAGGATTTACTAATGAGTATGTTACTATTTTATATTATAATAGATTAGTAGCTGGGCCCGCAGTTGTAGTTCTGCATTTTCTGGAAGATGGTGCCGTAAGCTAACCCATAATTCACTCCGGACTTTTCGAAGTTTAAGTACCTATATGTATAAAATAAAATGACCACATTATCGTATATCAGTAAAATGAAACAAATGTTGAAAAAGCACGTCAGCAATTATAAAGTTAAATTAACCGTGACAAAAGTAGTTTCATTTAATATGTAGTATTCGCGTTATTGTAAGAAATAATTATGTACATCTCCTATAGGGTTCAGATTTTCTACTTTTCGCTGTTTGAACTAAACCATCATATTATTATACGGTGAATATGGGTTATTTTGGTTCATAAACCATAGAAGATGTTAATAAATTGACTATAGCATCATGTTGTATGAAGACTAAATAAATAACTAAATACAAATTTTGACAAGGATAGCTGGCACTAAGTACGATTATTATTTCTTCACTTCAGTTTAAATCTTTGACGTAAATAAGTATTTTTCAATAAATATTTCCAGCAATGATTGTGAATTGAGAAACAAAGACGTTTCACTTAAGTATAAAGCTTTGGCAAAAAATATACATTTTTGTTATAAATATTTCGAACAGTGATTTTTCTTAGTTAAAGTATTCAGAAAAGAATCCCTAATTGTTTAGCAAATACGGGCTCAGAAGGAAGTAGACGCTTTGTTTGCCTAATTTTTTTCACTACTACTTAAAAGAAATTTTATTAGACATAAAATTAAAATTAAAGAGAAACTCAAATAACACGCATTGATTGATTGACTGACTGATGATGATTCTAGTAAGAATATTATAACACAGTCACGAAATTATTTTATTCACATTGGTTTCAAGTGAATAAAATTGAAGTGTCTGTTTATAATATCAAAATAACACCTTTTTACTAAATGCATACGAAATAATAGTAATTTAGGCTTCTTTTACTTAAGAAAAATAATTAGGATTCCACACAAAAAATTAAATCCGTAATATAAGGATTTAGTTTTTTGTGTGGAATCCTACGCGGTCGAAGTAGCAGAAAACAACCAATTTTTTTTTAATAAAGGAAGTGACAATAAACGAAATTACAGTCCACGTTTTGGTAAGTGGCTATTACAGTCATAGACACCTGCAACAAACTTCGAACAAAGAGGCTACTAAAGCATCGTCACCGCTGGGAACTAGGATGGAATCTCTCATAGTCTGCCATTATTGGCTCTTTATAAACTTCAGAATAGAACACAACAGTGCAAGTATTGCTATTTGATGGTAGAAAGCTATTAGGATAGGTTGGTAGCTACCCGGATGAACTTCTATGTAGAAGAAGTCCTACTACCACGAAAACGATCAATTCTACATAAGTCTAGAATACTTCAAATTTTCAAACATCTGGCCGCTTGTTACTATAATGTTTATACCTATTTAGAAATATAAGTAAGTCCAATTACTACTAAGAGTTCAATAGATGAATATGATTCAACTAGAAATCGTCCGGGATATTAAAAAATATTTTATCGTAAACTATTCCTGAAAACATGAAAAGAGGAGTGTACAATCAGCGCGTGATATCAATAATGACATATAGTTCTGAGACGTGGTCTTTCAATAGTGGCCATATGGTAAAGATTTAGGTCGCTTAATGAAATACAGACAGTCCTACCTATGTTCGGAATTTCTCTGCATGATAAAATGCATAATGAAGATATCCGCAGTAGAAACGAAAGAAAACGTAAACGACAAAGCTCCAAAGATTATAAAGATGAAGTAGCTAGAAACCGATAAACAATGGCGAAGAAAGCATCGAGAGGCCACTACGACAGGCAAACGAAGTGTAGCTAGGACCATGTTTCGTGATGTTGCTTGAGGGAGGCCTATGTTGAGCAGTGGATTTTTAAAGGATGTTTATACTCATGATGGTGATGATATAATTCTCCATAATAGTAATATTCAAAGCAGTCTGGATGTAATTTTTAACAACAAAAGTCAGTTGGTGCTTTAAATTATCAAAAAACTGATACATTTTTGTTACCAGATGAATGAACAAATTTAATGTTTATCAAAAAAGCTACATGTAATACAAGTTGAAACGTCCGTCACAGCAGGAGCCTGTAATTTCACACGACACTGCTCAAAGGTCCCATTTTATAAGAGGAGGCTGGATATTACGACACAGTCAAAGGATTTTAAAGGTCTGTTTCAAGTAGATTCTTGTCATCGTTTTTCAGACAGCTTTTTGTTATACATAAAAATATTGTATTAATATTAAAAATCTTTTATAGTTTTATATAAAATAAATCTTTATATAAAACTAAATAAGATTTTTTAAATTATTATTTGTATTTATAACAAGTGGTGACATACATATTATACGTACCAATACCCCTAAACCACCCTTCAATATAGATAGACTATGCAAATCCTAGTTAGAGTCCGTCCAGCTGTTCAATCGTGATTGAAGAACAAATATCAAAAATATGAGAAAAAAATCTTATCAAGGTAGATGATTTTCCAAAATGGAAGTTAAAATATGTAAATGTCAATCTATCATCTATTTTTAAGAAATATATTAACACAAAATTCTACAGTTCCAAGAAGGATCTCGATATTTTACGGAACAGACTTATATTTGGATACGTTTCCGCTCCAAACAATTTCTTGCGAATATTTACCGATTTTCTTTCAATCACTTGACTTTATTTGAAACACGGTGTATAGGATTTCAGGTTTCTTAAGGACATGAGTGTCGAGGTTTTGATCGACAAATGTTTGCTCAATTTTTTATTTTAATTGGATATGATTTGTGTGATTTATTGATTTAAGAGTACATTGGTAAAATAGAATTTAATATATCCTTTTTAAACTGTTTTTACTTATTTTAAGTCAAAGTTTGCCTAAGATTCTACCTCATTATTGTACCATATTGAAGTACGGTATGATTTTAAATAGTTAACTTTAACGAAGTCAGTCGAACGAAATCAACATAATGGGTATGATCGTCATACCCACTTCTCGTAAGTAGTGTTGTGTGGGAGTTCGCCTTTGCAGATTCCAAGATGAAGGTTAAAACCACTCAATAGAGAGGAATAGTCTTATAAATACTCTCTGAATAATGCTACGGGAAGTAGAGGCGAGAAGCAAGCTTATGTACACATGTGTCCGAGTCTATCAAGAGGGTTTAATCAAATTTGTATCGCCGGTAAGTCTCTTATCACGCTTTTTAGCCCAAAGATTTTAGATTATAATTTGTAGTACAAGCTTATATTTGGCAAAAGTACTTAAATAGAAATTGCACTGTTTACTCGTGAGCTAAGTAATGTGAGCTATTTTTGCGTGTTTTACAATGCCAACCTGCCACCTGTCATTCAATTTTATTGCGGTTGCTTTAGCCTTGGACTCAATTAACAGGCCAAAGTTTAGTGCGAGCTTCTTTTCAAGGTTAAATGACAAGGTAATCATATTAAATGCGGCGAATAGTAGTTGCTAGCTAAACAACATACCGTTACAGCCTACTGAAGTCAACTGCTAAAAATCCCCAACCCACACTTCTCACCATGGACTGCCTCATAGGTGGGGGGGGGGTCCCACATCATTTACAGTCGTTATTAGGAAGACGCTGCTGCCCATCCTTTGATTTGTTTCTCTCTGTAGTGTCTAGCGACACCCACTGGATAATATGGGATAGCGAATATTCTTACACCACCACTACACGTCAAACCGCTACCACACGGTAACCTAAACACGGTTAGCTGAACCATATAAGTAAATGAAATCTAAAAATCAAGTTAGTGTGTGAACTTCCCCATACTGCGCTCAGTACTTCTCTTATTATTGAGAGAATGATGGTGCTTATAAGAGTAGCTTATTTTAGACATGCTGGTTTCCCACAACGTTTTTGTAAGCTGTGATACAATATATTATGTATAGCAAAAGCTACAGCGCTCGCTATCATAAACGTTAGGTCATTAAGCGCCTTCACTTTTTTCTTTATTAGTTAAAAGTTTAATTTAAAATAAGTTAATATTAAATGCGAAAAAAATTTATACGTGGTAGAGCCATGCTGCAGTTATACTACTAGTATGTTTGCAGCAATAATGAGTCGGCTCAACCGGGGGAGGACCACGCTCTCACAGAATACCAGCGTAAAATAGTAGCTCAATGCTGCTGTGTTTTGTATGGTGAGTGTAGAGAATTGAAGACTCCTTTTACTGGAAACGATGCATCCCATCTTAGTCATCACAGGTGACAACACATCTGCATTTTGATTCGTAATCGAGGATAGATGTAGATGTCGATGGGCCACAGCAATCACTTACCATCAGGTGGACTGTGTGCTCATTTGTCACCCAATCCTATAAAAACATATATTCGTGAAAATCGCTTTTGAGGCAATGTTTGCATTTTTTGTTTTTTTTTTTT